>JAVLUX010000002.1:32603440-32865940 GCA_032164185.1 Moxostoma hubbsi | reverse complement strand
TCATTAAGAGCCTTATGAAGTGTTTATTATATACTATAATAATAATAATAAACTATATTAGACGGAATTGTAGCTTAATGAGAAATTTTGCATTATTGTAAGGTTCATTTAAGACCAACTTAACATTTTTATTGGTTGATTCTCAAACATAACACAGAACAAAGCAAAATATACATGCACAGAGTCAACCATTATCCCCCTCCCAACCCCCAACAAACATTCCTGTGGTCCAATCCTGAGTATACACATATAAATACAAAGAAGGAGAGAGAGAGAGAGAGAGAGAGAAAGAGAGAGAGAGAGAGAAAGAGAGAAGGGTTTCTCTCCACATGGCCCTCACGAGAGCCTTCCAGAAATGTCATGTATTTGTCCCATTTCTTACAATATACATCTAATCTGCCAAGCTGTTTGTATGACATCTTTTCAAATGCTGCCACTCAATTTCGTGAACCATTCCTGAAATGAAGGAATGCCAATTGACTTCCATCCTCTAAGAATTAACTGTCTGCCAATCATTACACTCGTTTGGACACAGCTTTTTGTATATTTGTCACCTACTTTAATAACTGCCCCATTACCAAGTTTACCCAGTCTGGGCCAGAATTAAATTTGAGTATGTAAAACCTCACAGATAAAATTCTGGTCTCTTAGCCAGAATTCTTGAATCTTAGCGAAAAACCACAAAGCATGGGCTATGTCTCCATCCTCCAGCTGACATAGCCAGCAGGTAGATGTGACTTTTAAACCAAGCCTAAACAATCTAGAGGGAGTTCAATAGAAATTATGCTAATTTTTAAACTGAAAAAGCCATACCCTTGCATCCCTAGACATAGTTTTAATTTTTTTTTAAAATTCTTTTCCACACCCCATCCTCTAATACCAAGTTCAAATCTCTTACCCATAACCTCTTAAGAACTGTTAAGTCCCCATTACCAAGACCCCATTTAAATGAGGAATAATACACTGAAGCTTCATGACCCTTTTCAAAGGCTGTAAGCACCATACAAGGAGTGTCTGCAGCTTTAGGGGGTTGTGTACTACCACCAAAAATAATACAAATTAAATGGCACAACTGTAAATACCTGAAAAATTGAGACCTAGAAATTCCAAACTTCCAAACTTGCAAATCATATTCTTTAGTGTTTGATTAGATCGTTCGATCAAGCCGTCCGTTTGGGGGTGGTTAATGCTGATCCAAATACATTTAATCCCTTATAATTTGTACAGTTTGCATGGTGTATTTGACTTAATGTTGTGCACTGATCAGTGAGGATTTCTTTTGGAATTCCCACTCGGGAGTTCCTCCGCAACACTATGTGATGAGATGTTGCGCAGAGGCTCTGCATAGTTAACCAGAATCAACACAAAGTGATGCCCATGTGCTATCTGCTCTAATGGTCCAACGAGGTCCATGCCAGTTCATTCGAAGGAGGCCTCATTCAAAGGAAGGGTGTACAATTGTGCTTTGGTGTGGCCGGCTGATTCACTAGCTGGCATTCACGGCATGCCACACACATCTGCGAACATCCCCGTGAATGCCCGGCCAATAAAAATAGGCCATTAGACGTTCCAGTGTTTTTTTTTCTGCCCTATGTGACCAGCCATTGAATTATAATGAGCCGTCTGGAATAACATTTCCTAACAGCTCTTCGGTACTAACAATTGTGTTGTATCTTTTGTCTGTGCATCCAATGTCACTCTATACAACCGATCCTTAATGGTTGCAAAATACAAATATGCGAGTGCAATGTCAAGGGCTGAAGGCACTTTCACTTGATCAAAGGCATGCCTGGGTCTCATCTCCTGCAGGGAATCCTCTAAGGGCTGGGGAAGCTGGCACTTCCCCCTCCCTTACGTCATCCTGATGTGGAGCTGACATAGATGCCCGGGCTCTGCCTACCCAGCCAGTGAATCACAACCCACACACGAGACACTTTGTTATTGGACCCATCCACACAAATTCCCTCAATAAAGCAGTAAATGCTGGCCAATTCGTACCCAAGACTAGTGGATGGGTGAGGTGGGGACTAACCGCATCTTTGACACTATGCTTTTGTCACTGAAATTGAATAATGACCATCACTACACAGTAATTTTGAATATCCCCATGCACACACCTTACCTTCACCCACTGGCCTGTATCCAAAGCCTCAGATTAAACCAAGCTTTGGTGAATGGAGGTTTGATTACACCCTGAATCCACCAAGGATTGATATGTACTCCCTGTTATACTCACAGGTATCTAGTATGTTTCTGCTCGATCGGGGGCGGCCTGTGGTGTGTGGGGGACCAGGACCAATGTATCCAGCTGCATAGTGGGGCATCGGTCCTGGAAATGGCAGGTTCCCCACAGCTCCAGCAGACCGGCCCAGACTTCACACATGTTCTGGGCTACAGCCGACCCATTACAGGATGGCTTTCAAGTCCTTGTACACCAGGAGGTTGGCCGCAGGAAGTTGATGGGCTGCGAGTTGGGCTTCCCCTGACAACAGTTGGAGCAGGCGGGCCACCCACTGGGTGCTCGGACACTTCCAGGTTTCCGCCGTCTGCTCGGAGAGCTTAAGGAACGCATCCGGGTCGTCTTGAGGTCCCATCTTCCTCATCATGATATGCGGCACAGCTGCAAACACAAAACAGCTGTTTGAGGTGATTTCCCACAGGTGCCAATCCTTACTTTGCTCACTCTCTCTGCCTTACTGTCCACAGGCGTCGCTCGGCCAGGCCCCATCACCAAAGTAGATATTTGGCCAAATATGTGAATTAAGAGTGTGGATATAATCATGAAATTAGACAACCCAAACAAGACCAACACTGACTGATACACAAAGCACAAAATGAATATACCTGTACAGTACAAAAATGAGAAATGTAAAGGTGTTATGGATGATATGAAGTAGACTGTTTTATATAGTCATCTTCACCCTGCAGCTGAACAGCTCTGATAATAATAATAGCCATAGTGATTTTGCTTCTATTCATATCAAATACCATTAGCATTACAAATTAATGTTTACAGTTTGAAAAACATTACCTAATGAAATGAATACTTGCATTTTGGATACTGAGCAGCTCTGATTTCCAGCCACATGTATAACTAGGGTTTAACAAAGTTCATAAGGTTTCATTCAGTGCTTCATCTCAGGCGAATTAATGAGAGAAAATGCACTTTATTTTTTACTTTGTGAACAATACTTACACTTTGTCCTTTTACAAGTGTAATTTAAACAGAGTGTTAACTGCTTGGAGTGAGATGATGTGAGAGATGAATTTGCAGTCCAATAGAAAGACACTGGATTTATTGTGTTCCAATGTATGTATTTCTCATTTTCACCAACATGTTAAAACAAAAAAATGAGGGAATTTCACACTCTGTGAACATGGAATGTGTGAGGATACTTAAAAATGTACGTAAAATGTGCAATCCCGCTCTGAAATTCCTGCAGTGGGTTTTTACAATGCAGTTTTCTACACATTGGTAATTAATGCTGCTAGGTCACTTGGAAAAGATTGAGGACATTTCTAGGAGAGTGTGCTCAGTGTCTGCATGCTTTTGAGCACTCACACATCTGTGCCTTGGCGTGCCCAGTTTATTATGTGCTCACGAATGTTTGCAAGCTAAATATATATTTGTGCTTGCTCGTAGCGCAGACCTCAGTTAGAAGACAGTGTTCGCTCCATGTAATTTTTGTGCTCTCTCGCTTGTTGTCTGCTTGCACTAACATTAGAAATGCAGCCAGTGACAGTTCTTGCAACTGACTCAAATCTCTCTCACAGTGGCCCCACGCCATCAGGCAGTCCTTATTGTTGAGCCCTGCAGTGACACCTAGTGGTGGGGATGCAGCATTATTCAAAATCTATAGTTTTAACTTAGAAATTCACTATTCACAATCAGCCATGATTAATTTATTAAAATAGTGAAAGTATCCAATAACAGGGCGGCTACTGAGATTGAGCGAGTAGTATTCAGCTGGTTGTGTTGCTAACATGGCAGCACCCACCCTGCCCCATGTAGAATAAATCAGCTTTTATAAGGTTACTGATATGACTCGAGTCCTCGTCTCATGTGAGCAGTCATCATTTTATACATATGTTTCAAAATTACAAATAAATTTCTTTAGGAGTAAAACTTTTTTAATGGGGGAAAAAAAAAATCACTGAATGAAATTAACTATATTGTGATATACTGTATATAGTTATCTTGATTTTGGTCATATCGCCCACCCCTGTTGTGATTTTTACTATTGAGTATTTATACCTAAGATACGGAACAAGCCATATTTGGCTCTTGCTGATGGTTAATTTTGGACTTGGCCTTGCTGCAGGTGAACCCTTTAGATTGGCCCCATGCTCTGATGCTTATACCTCAGATAACAGCGGTGACATGCAAAGGAGCCTATTCATAATATAGCAGGAACTGAAATACCTATAAAAGTACTATCCCACTTCCACTGCTTGAACATGACATAGTGTTCCTCTGCTACAAAGAACTCCAGAGCTCTTGGATCATTCAAGTGATTTAGGTTAGATGTATAGTGTTTTATGGTTTAAAATTGCACAGTGCTATACTGAATTGAATAATGCAAGATGTCTTAAGGATCACGTCAGTTGTTGTACTGATGCATCTCAAGCAAATACTAAACATTTTAATCTACTGTATACTGCACTGAAACACTCCCACACATTTACAAAAAAGACGCCCTGATCTCATTTTTGGGGTTGTATTACCAGAGCGTGCATTTTGTGTGTATGTGAGGGTATGGGGGAGAGAGAGATGGTGTGTAAAGGTCTGTGTGTGCACAGTATGTGGATGCAACTGAGGTTAGAGCTCAGAGTAGGCCTAAGTGATAACAAAGGGTAGAGTTCACATCTGCTTGTTTCTCTCGACATTACCGGTCATAAGTTATAGAGATGTTTCGAGTCATGTGCACACAATTTTAAACTAATGTCTTTGTATGTTATGTCTGAACACAACTGTGTCAGTTTAAGCAGAGGATAGGAGTAGCTATGTGTTAGTGACAGGACATAAAGTATCTGTATGACATGTTAGGAAGTGCTTGAAAGAAACACATCTGGCCAAATCAATATAAAATTGTACATCCCCCCCTAAATAATCTTACCCATGCCTGTCTGAAAGCATTTGTTCTGCTGACACTGTCCGTATAAAATGGGGATATTGTGTGTGTGTGTGTGTGTTTAGCTTGCACCGGAATTAAACTGTGTGTGTATGTTGTAATACATTTTTGTTCAATTTTTTTACACTTTCCCACAGAGTAGCAGCCATCTGCCACTGAAACCGCTTCAGGTCCTATACCCCATCAGTACACCCATAAACACACGCCCGTACACACACTCACACATGCACGCGCACAATGATACAGTCAATAAACTCACCAGCCACTATCCTCACCTGTCTAAATCTCCCCATCTCTATCCATCCCTCGTTCTCTTCTCACTCTGATTCATGAAACAAGTGTCACCAAATATATAAGAGGACACCTTGAAAAAAGTGAGATAGGCCCATTGTAACAAGCACCAGAAATAATCTGATTCTTGAGGGCTCCCCTTTTACACCCCCTTTATTTTACACACTGAGATCTCATTATTGTCACTATGGGATATCTGTCTGTTGGATCACTATCGACTTCTATAAAGAGAAAGTAACAATTCTATTGAAAAAGGAAATGGATAACCGAGAGGGGCAAATTTTTTTAATAGTATTTTTCATGTTTAAAATCTCATCTCAAGGTACTGGCTATAATGATCTGGACATTTAAATGTTATTTGTAAGATGATTTTGTGTTGATTGATGTAAACTGACTATGTTGGGATAATCAATATGAGCCACTTCATCTGAAGTGTGAGGGTATTGTATTAATCAGACCTCTTGGAGGAATTTTTGCTGAAAGCTCTGATTGGCTACCATCTATCACACCTGTCACAGGAAGAATCAGCTGAGCCATTGTGATTGCTTGAAAAGGACATGAAAGATGCTGCTCAGCTGGATTATCTCTAGAGTCTGTCTGATGGTGCCAGTGAACATTAGACTGATGCGTGACCGAGGAGCTAAATGAGAGGCCTGTTTGCAAGATGTTGCGCTATGTTTATGGGATGTATTTGTTGTCATTAAAACAATTGAGCACTGGGGAGATGGACTGGCATTCAATTACACAGCATGATGTTCTGTGGTTTAACTACAGGCCACAATGCACACTCTTACAGTCAGGTTTCTCTTTTGAGGTTTTTGTTAGAAGTACTATGTTATACGGCCCCCGAGTATGCATGTGTGCATGTAGGCGTGTTTGTTTGTCTATGTATGCATGTTGAAGCAAGATGGTAATGTCCTTAATTTCACATGTGAGTGTCACATGATAAAAGCAGTTAATGAGAAGCGTTGGTTTAGGAAAAGTGACAGTTCAACCCATCGTGTCGTGTGTGCATGCATGTTCAATGATCAATCTTTATATTCACCTCTGATCATGGTTCTATTTGTTTGCCTTTAAATTAATAGTTAACCCAAAAATGTAAAATCATATCATAATTTATTCTCCCTTATCTCGTTCCAGACCCATATAGCTTTTTTTCTTATGCAGAACACACACAAAAAAAAATTAGGAATATCCCAGTGCGTATTCTCAATACAATGGCTGTTGATAGGGACTCAAGGCTTAAAAAGCGCCCCAAATATATTTTTCAGTGAATCTTCCATTGCATATTCATGAATGCTATGAGAGAACCTCGTTCTCAGCGATAATGCGATAACTTGCAGCGTTTATTGCAAAAAACAGCACATGATTTTCACTGAAAATTACTTAAAATTTGAGTTGTTTTTAGCAGAACTTGTTGTAATGCTTCAGTAAACTTAGATTATGACGCGTAAGCCACATGGACTACTTTTATGAAACAGTTGGTATTATCAACTCATTGTATTGATAAAAATGGGACCAAGATATAAAACATTTTTGTCCCCTTTTGTGCTCAACATAAGAAAGAAAGTCATACGGGTATGGCAGAAGGGGAAGTAAATTATGACAGACCACACAGCTGACACATGCAGATGCTGCTTGTGGCAGTGGCATATCACATTTATATTAATTTGGCAAGACCGATTTTCTTTAGAATGCAAGTCTGTTCTTTGCATTCTTAGCACTGAGAAACACCCTCAGGGTTGCTGGATATGGTGCATATTTTCAGTATATTATCCTAGTGCACATTTCTCTGTGTTTTGCTGCCATCAGCTGGAGAACAGGCATACATGCTGGCAGAATGGAAATGTTGCATTTGCTTTTGAGGAACCATTGAATACAGTAGTGATTATACTAACAGAAGGTCAAATTCTTTGTCTGAGCTTCATGCAGAATAGCTAAGATGGACAGGCCATATCTGTGAGTACCAAATAGGCATCATTGTCATGTTTGTGTGTTCAAATGTATTTATCTGCATGTTTTTCACTGGGGAGGAAATTTTAATTGTGAATGGTACAATGTGTATTTATAGTACAATGAATTATTGTATCTCAATAGATCTAGGAAAATTGGATTCCTTATAAAATAACCCCTGAAAATCTGATCTGTCAGGTCGTGCATGACACACTTAAAAGTGTAATACACCTGTAATGACAGCAGCTGACCAGCAGATGCTTCCCTCTCCCAGTATCTGCATCAAATTGCCATACAATGGTACACAGAGGACAATGGCTGCTTAAATGACTGTCAGCGGCTATGACTGACAGCGGGACTTAGGTGGTAGCTATGATGATTGTCATGTAATGATGTGCTGTGACACCCAGACAGAAGTAGCGACGGTTACTAGGGATGATGGTTAAGTGATTTCTGAGATGCCACAATCAGTTCACATAAAACATATAGCCGAAGTACTCTAATAGATGTTGCTTGTGTTCTCTGGTTGCATGGTGACTCACACTCCCTCTCATTCCTCCCACTCCTCCACTCGAGATGGAGCTCTAAATATAATCTCCTTGTCACGGTTTATGAAACGCTAATCTATAACCCTTGTGTCTCAATCTCTTCTGCCACCATGTTGAAGTAGTGTCTAAGCAGTTTAACATTGTCATAATTAGAAGCCAGAGAGACACTGAGTAGGACCTTTACCATATAAGACAGATGCACACATCATAATTCACGTGACAGCTCTTTGACGAAGCATCTGTATAGAACAGACACCATTTGTGTGTGTGCACATATTTATAGACCAGTGGCGGGCCATGCATTAAAGTCTAGGCCTAGGCCTGTGAATGCCATTAAGAAAACACAGTTTTACAATGAATAAGACACCCTATGCCTTTGTGCATCACACATTCCGTTGCAGCTAACTAATAATACCAATTGACATTTTAAAAACATGTCCACGCATGAAAGCCAGAACTTGAAAGGACACTTAATGCTCAAGCAAGCATGACTGCAGCATGACTGTTTTGTGAATTGAACGTCTCCCGAACAGACATTAAAAAATCATACATTTTCATATGAATCTACCAAGGAGGTCCATAATACCTGGAAAAATGTATCTAATAATATTTGCGATTTAAAAGTTGCTTGCAATAAAAATGTTGTTTTGTCAGGGTGTACACGGTTATGCTGCATTCCGTTCTAGCTGGATGTGGGATATTCCTACTTGATTTCTCCAACAATAAATGCATTCCATTCCCAGATATTTGGAACTGCAATGCTCTCGTTAGCTTAGCAGGGGTTTGACTGTCATTGACTGTTTGAATGTCTCCTAGCAACACAACTGATAAACAATACTGCAGCGCTAGCATTTGTGCTTCAGGTTTACAATTATAAAAAGAGATTATAATGTTTTGTAAACAAGCTTTAATATCATGTAGTGAGGAAACAAACTAATTTATCGATATTACTTAATAAAGTGAATGTTTATCACTTTGTATATCTCCTTGAGTGTCGACATGTTTGTGTGACATCATGCACCTGCATCTCGGCGAAATAGGAGTTGAGAATTTCTGCACAAGCCTTCAAGTTGAATTCTGATTAAAGATGCATTTCATTGCACTTTTCCTAGTAGGAAGTTGTAAAATCCGACTTTTTTTTTTTAATGCATAACGTGACAGCACATTTTAGCTTATTGCGGCTCATGCGGTACATTTCGCGGCCAACTCACCGGCCTGCTCAGTTCTCCCGATGGCCAGTCCGTCCCTGATCAGCCCCAAAGTGCATCAGCCCACCGGGAAAATGCCCGGTATGCCAGATTACCAGTCCAGCCCTGGTATAGACAGAGGCAGGGTGAGTAAGTGTCTGTGTGGGTTCAGGTGTGGGGGAAGGAATTATATGAATGTGTTTCATTTTCTTGTTCTTACCGTGGTTTTCTGACACCTGTTACCAGATCTCTCATAGCTCGTGGCATGCTTAATGTAACCCTTTTCTTTCTTTCTTTCTTTCTTTCTTTCTTTCTTGATCAATTTAAAATTTTCTCATCAGCTTGAGATGTGTGTTTATGGAAACAGAAACTGTGAAACTGAGAGCGTGGTTGTGTGTAGATGCAGTAAACGGCTCCATCTGAGATAGATCTATCAGTCATCATTGTTCAAAAAAACTGCTGTGGTCCGACCACACGGGGAGCGTTCAGCGTTCTGACACATGCAGATGCTGCTTGTGGCAGTGGCATCACACATTTATCAAAGTGACTGTTGGTGTCTCTGTCACAGTAGAGTCTAGGGATCAGCTCAGAAGCATGCACATGCAGATCTCATATATATATACCATTTCCCCCAGCACAAACACACAGAAATAAATTCATACGAATGGCCAGAAGATGTTTGTGGTAGATGTCCTCCCCTTAGGAAACTCTCTGTGTGTAAAAGAGTACGTTGCTCATGGACTGGTGGTGGCGTTGAGAGTTTTCAGCCTTCTTCAGCTTGAATTCTGACTTAATTTATTGCATGATTGTGTAAATGTCTCACATATTGCTGTTGTGAGTGTGTGTGTGTGTGTGTGTGTGTGTGTGTGTGTGTGTGTGTGTGTGTGTGTGTGTGTGTGGTTGGGGTGGGCACACTGATAATGTGAAGCTGAAGTAATTTCTACACCACTAACATCACCAAACACCAAAATTCCCAAAATAATCACTGTTTTCAAACATATTCCAGAAAAGTTCCATTTGTACAGTTCCATTGATCCGTCATACAAACCGACAGACCTGCTCCAAACTCACACCACTGAACGGGAATATGTTGTGTTGGACTGGATAGGCCACTTAAACAAAAAGCAGTTTATTTAATAAAAGCAGGTAAGAACGGCAGTAAATGTGTTTACATGCTATGCAAAATCGTCAAAAGGCTACCCATGTCGATCGGTATACATTCATAGATGTTTATGGATCTGCATGGAGAACACGTGTTCAGGTTTTAGATTGTTAGTTCTAATGTAGATCATAAGTCCTATAAATAGTCAGTGTATACAAGCAAGATGTTTGCGTCAGAGGAAGCATACTTCATCAGAAAAATAATTCTACTGTCTGTGATCCCTCCCTCAGTTTCTCTCTTTCTCTCTCTCTCCCACTCTCTTTTGACCCTCCTACTCTCAGGGCAGACTGCCTGCTCTCCCAACCCCCCCCCCTCTCTCTCTCTCTCTCTCTGTCTCTCTCTCTCTCTCTCTCTCTCTCTCTCTCACACACACACAGCAAGTACAAGTTTTCTGGTTAGGAAAGAAGACATCTGGATGATTTTCACTCCTCTATCAGGTTGTACGTTTCTGTTCTAAGTGTAAGGTTGTGGTTTAGCCGATTTGGGGTGTTTTTTATCATCAGTAGAGTGCAGTGCTGTATCTTGAAGACTCTGATTTGTGTTAACAGTGCGTGTGTAAGAGTGAGGCACGTGAGGTTTATTAGGTGAATCTGGTGATTCTCATCTTGGACTTGCAAAACAACTGCAGCTTAGGGTACACTGACTGGTATAATCACAAGGCTGTCTGTCTGATTCTATCATCAACTGTTGCTGTAGGCTAACAGGATTGTTTTTCATTGCTTTGTGGTGTGTAGTTTAATGCACCCAATGCTGGAATCTATTATATATGTGTTGGAGAGAGAAAAGAGGAACTTACAATCTGCTGTTTTTAACAGAACTCTTTCTTTTGAGCTCTAAAAGTAGACCACTATACGCTTTGTGTGTGAACATGTTTGTGTGTTTCTTTATAAGACACCTTGGTATATCACTGAATGAAAATAAGGGTAGAGCGAGCACATGATTAAGGTATTGGGCTTATGGGCCTGTGTGTGTGTGTGTGTGTGTGTGTGTGTGTGTGTGTGTGTGTGTTTTGTAAAAAATATTCTGTGACTCCATAGTGCCGATAATTACAGAGCCGTGATGACCTTCTTTTGAGAGTGCCTTACACGTCAAATTTGAAGGAGTGGGTGGATGACGTAAAGCGATGGCCCCAGGTTATGTTGATATCATTAACTACTTGTTATGACAGCCAACAACTGCACAAATTGAGCCTAAACTAATTTTCCCAACAAACACTTAAAATGGTGGTTGTTCTCTATCTGAAACACTTGTATCGGTAGTTTTTACCTATCTTCTGGAGACAGGAACCAGAAAACAGTCCAGCAGCAATTAAGGACGCACCGATACCACTTTGTCTCTTCCAATACGATACCGGAAATCTCGGTATTGGCCGATACCAATTCCGATCCCATACCAGTGTTGTTTTTTTTTCATAATTAGTTTAGAATATCTTTACATTATTGTGTAGAAATAATTGGGTGTACTCTTTAATATGTAAAGAAACACAAACCTCTAACTTCACATTGTTTAAATATAAATGTATAGCTTATTAAGAAACACTTTATTATTAACTAGTCCACTGGATAACGTAGCAGCAACATTAACAGTAATTCCAGTCTTCAAGTCTTCAGTAGAAAAGAAACCAGTGTTTTATTTTTGCCTTTTTGTTTTTTCTTTTTTTTCCCAAATATGTTTCAACTTACATCTGGACTTTAAAGGATTCAGATCTATTTTTTGTTCAGTTTAGTTGCAAGACATCAGTCCAATTTTCATTCACACAGTTACTTTTTGGAACCCAAAAAACTCAACTTAAATATCGTTATAAATTGTAAACAAATACTAATGATAACAATAATAATAATAAATTGTTATTAATATTATTATTATTGACTTATAACTTTAAATACAACATATATATTTAAATCATTAACTTTTTAAACCCTCATGCTTTTATTTTGTCATTCTGAACTCTCCAGGATGTCCTGTATGTGTCTCTTTTGTAGATACAGTTCACTGTAGTTAAATTCGCTTCTTAATTCAAATTCTGGTAAAATGCACCTCCGGTGCCGTTCTAAATGCATATTATAAGAACTATTGAGCATCTACATCTGAAATGTTGTTTGTGAGTAGCGCTCAAATGTTGTGCAATGCGTGAAGTCTAAAAATAGCCGTGAGTGTATGTGTAAACAGAGAAGCACCATTCACTAATGCGCTGGCGCTGCGCATGCTATATATTTACTTATTAAACACATCCTTTTGTGATCCACAGTGCTATTGCATGTCTTCAAGTGGCTTTGAATAAAATGCACGAGTCATATGAACTGCTTTAATGGTGTTTTAATGGTTCTTTTATGGCATTTTTGGAGCTTGACAGTAACCAACATGACTAACACACAGTATCGGATTTGGATTGGGCTCGTCACATAGATACCAGATCCTTCTAAAAGCTTCAGTATCAGAGCCGACACCGATCCACGTTTCGGATAAGTGCATCCTTAGCAGCAATTAGAATCATCATGGCACTGTCCAGTAGTTGGTCAGGACAACTGTGGATATTATAAAGCACATTATTCCAGTTGTGGAGGCTGATTGGTCAGTAGCTGTGCTCTATTCATGATAACATTCACAGCTATTACCTTTACAAGGAGCTACTAATTGTATCACTGTGCAGCACCCATAGCTGACTGTTCATTTTGTTGCATAGAAACTTTCTCTATACTGTTTACTTTCAGGGACTATTGGCCCTTTTCCACTGCACATTACGTTTCGACTCGACTTTACTCGCTTTACTTTTTTGAACTTGCTTTTCCACTGCTGTTTAATGCCGCCTCAACTTGGGTGGGATTATAGGCTGATCATGATTCAATTCTTTTAAAACTTTATTGGCAAGAGAAACTAAAGTGTACATTGCCAATGCATTATTAGACACTATACATACAGATATAAAACCTACTGAATACTGAAGTTTAATTTGCTGAAGTTTAAAATCTCTAAAATATTGTTTTCTCTGGCCTACGTTTAGTCTCTAGAAGTATACCTGGCAGTAGCTTGCTGAATGGCCAGGGCTGTGTTTCCCAAAAGCATCGTAAGTAGATTGAAGAAACCATTGGCGTCAATGGTCTCTACGATCAACTTAAGCTTGCAATGCTTTTGGGAAATGCAGCCCAGGTCCATCTCAGTCTCTATGGCGCACACGCTGGGTCTCACTCGGATGGTTTGGCTTTTGAAACGGGTTCAGATGAAAGTCAGTGAGTCACTTGCCTGCTTGTGGATGAAGAATCTTCATTCTCCGTACAGTAAATTTCCTCCAGTGTTTATAATTTCCAGGACGTGTATAATGAATAAGCATGCACTACTTCACACAATCAGTGTCTGTGTTGGTATGTGCAGTTGAGTTGAGCAATTCCATCCTGAAAATTTATATATGCCAATGTTAGCATGAAAGTGGGGAAAAACATTGGTTAAGTTTCAACCATTGTACAAAAGTGCCTGGGTTTATTCCTGGCAGGCAGCAAATGCCCTCTCCCCGCCCCAACCCTATTCGGAGCATGTAAGGCTGCTTTGCCTACCAGGAACAACTCCTTTTTCCTATTGCGTGACTTTTCAGGAAGTAAAAAGGAAGACAGTTTTTTTATTTTTTTTACACATTATACAAAAATATTAATCACCAAAATTAATGTTAAATTTCCCAGCCCTACTTATTACAGATTAATGCGGTTGTAGCTGTTTTATAAAAAAAAAATAAACCACTCAAGGTTACTGTACAATGAATTTTAGGCACTCCTAATAGGTACAACTGTGAGTGCACACAGTTGGGCATTTACTGGTGGAAAGTTCTCCTAATGAGGTCTAGGAAATGAGAGCAGACTAAATGAATGCTCCACAGAGTGACAGCATGGGAAGTAATCAGAGAAGCAAGCACAGACCAAAGGAATGAGACATGATGTGACAGCAACACTTTCCTGTTGCATGCTGTGTGTTCAAAAACAAGTCATTGAGGAACATGACTGATCATACATTATTTAAAATAATGTGAATTTTATGTCATGTATAATTACATTATTAAAAGAAATAGTCTACTTATTTTCTGTGTGTGTTTGTGTGTGTAATAATGCATTTATTCAAATTAGCAAAGTAAAATCAAATTAAAATCTGAGGAAAATCAGAAACGCAAGCAATTAATTATAGAGTAAGTAGCCTCAATTTTAGCAGTGTGCTGCTGTACAAAATTTCAGCTCCTTTACTTCAGTAATATTGTCTGTCGTGTTTTTATGAATCTGATCTATTTACTTTCTCCTTTAGCTGAGGACAGTGTTAATTATTTTTGTACTTTATTGATGTCTCTGCTCATAACATCCTCATGTTTGAAAAAGAGATTAAATTGCTGTTGAATTGCTGGGTGATTGCTTGTGTGCTACCGCATATGTTTATAGAATTTGAGTAATGACTGCAATTTCAATTAAGTCTACTAATCCAATACAATGCTAATACGGTATTTTTTATTTTTTTTTAAATATCCATGCAAGTCATATTAAACCACCCTCATAATAAGTACAGAGAATTAACTGTCTCTTTGTGGTTTAATTCAGGGGCCTTTCACACTGCCAGTTTATATTGAATAAGAGCTTGGTTTGCATATATTTAAGGTGTTTTTTTAGATCAGGGTGTGGACCATTGTACTGAACCAGAGATTATGCTCTGGTTATTATGCATTCTGAAAGCTGTTCTTCTGAATTAAAGGAATGTTCCGGGTTCAATACAAGTTAAGCTCAATCGACAGCAGTTGTGGCATAATATTGATTACCACAAATATTTTCCAACTCATCCCTCCTTTTCATTAAAAAAAAAATAAAAAATCTAGGTTACAGTGAGGCACTTACAATGGAAGTAAATAAGGGCCAATTTTTTAACGTTAAAATACTCACTTTTTTAAAACTATAGCCATTTTTATATAATTCATATATTGAATTAAAAACTGCCCATCAAACCACCCCAATTCCCTGTGGAGACCACCTCTCACCATCCCAAGTCAATGAGGTTGCCAGGTTGCAAAAGGAGTTTTCTTACATGTTTTTGCCTCTACCCGGTCATGCGAACCTCATAAAAAACCACATTGAGATGACTCAGTGGGTGGTGGTACATTCCCACCCCTATTGGTTACCGGAACACAAGAAAAAAGTGGTCCGGCAGAACTCACGGTCATGCTCAAAAAGGTCTATAAAGGCTTTTGGGTTGTCCTGAGTTCCCATTTTTGCCAGCATGATCTGAGGAACCACAGGCACAGCCGCTGCTGGAGTACCCCCCTGTGGCAGCAAGGTCCAGATCACCTGTGGGTCCTCCACCTGGGCTTGCATCAGGGCCTGGAACCGTTGTTCCTATTCCGACCGCAGCACCAGGAAGGCCTGATATTGCATCTGGTGGATGCCAGTGAGGGTATTGTCGATCTCAGCCAGCGGCGAGGACTCCATGATGGCGATCTTTCTCATTTCCTGGGTTTCGGCACCACTGTGGCAAATCCAGTAATTCCAGGGAATGAGGTCTCTCTCTCTCTCTCTCTCCCTCTCTCTCTCTCTCTCCCTCTCTCTCTCTCCTGCCGCCATCTCCTCCCCTTTTATCTCCGCCAAAGCTCACAGGAAATACAAACAGATTTTAGCACAGGTGTAAATCCTTAACCACTCTTTCATCGGACCTCACTCTCCACAGATCGTCGCTCGACCACACCTCTGCCTCCACAATCACTTTCTAACCTTTTCTATGTAAAGTTATAGCCAGTTTTAAAACTTTGTTGCCATGAAAATATCAACAAGCCCTTACACCCCAAAATGACTGTAGAAATTGCAATTTAAACAACGTTACAGCTGAAATAATGCACATGTTTAACAACAGAATTAATGCAAGTGCTTTTATAAAATTGTAAGCATCACATTTCTGCCTTTTTAAACCCTCCACAAATTGGCCCAATTCACTTCTGTTTTAAGTACCTCACTGTAACCTCCATTTTTGCTTTTTTTGAAAGAAAAGGATGGACAATCAAATCAATATTATACCACAAATGCTCTCAATTGAGCTTAAATAGTATTGAACCCGGAATATTCCTTAAATACATATTTGTGCTATAAACTAATACTGTAACCTAAGTTGCATCTTCTGGTATGACAAATGTCATACCAGAAACCAGCTTCAAAGATTTATATATACCCTTACATTTCATCCACATCAAAACCATACTTGTACCCATGGAAAATGTTTTTGTAGAAATGCCATATTCCCATAAACCAGGCTGGAGGCAAAGGATTAGAACGTGTGCTATAGACATTAAACAATAATTTCTCACCTTTCAAGATGTGCCAGAAAGAGAATGTAAAATGTTGTAATGCTAAGTTCATCTTTGCTCAGATTCAGTTGGAACCTACTAGTCTGTACAAGCGCCCCTGCAGTTTTTGCAACTGCTGAGGTAATAGAAAAGAGGCCATGTCTGACTCATCCACTCAGAAACACAGTGAATTAGGGTTTTCAATGAATCCCATTGCACTGAAATTCACAAAGGGATTTTAGTAAATGAACACAGTAGCACTTAAGAATGTGCACAGGGCTATTATTATGGTACACACTTCACAGAAATAAAGAGACAAAGGCAAGGTCAGAGCTTCTCTTGTTTTAATAGCCTGCAACAACTAGGCAAATGACAGTCAAAGCACTAGCGACCAACTGCTGTGGATGTTTGAAACCACTGACAGCTAAGACCTACAGCTAAGATCTAAACTAGGTGTTGATCTCATTAGATGTCTGCTTACTGACATCTCATCTGAGTGTGTGTGTGTGTGTGTGTGTGTGTGTGTGTTTTGGTGTGTATTCATCAATCACCTTCAGTTTCTAACTTGAGTACTTCAACGTCTCAACCAAGACCTCTCCTTGATATAGCACTTGTTTCTCTGAACTACTGTAGCGCAGGTGTCTCATTATCTATTGTAATTCTGTGTGTGTGTGCTGAGAGGAATGTCCTTCACTTTACAAATAATGCAACACTAGCACAGCCATTAGCACAGTTGATTTGTTCCAATGTCTTTTTGTGTATTTAAGACACAGAGGATTGTCATATCCAGAAACTGCCTGTGTGCCCTCATGTAAATATTTACTCCAAGCAGAAACGACTCGCTCTCTCTCTCTCCCTCTCCCTCTCTCTTTTGCCCTTTTTCTCACATTTCTCCTGTTATTCACTCTCTATCTCTCACCCTCTCCCTCTATCTCTCTCTGTGTAGCTATAGATATGGTTGCATCGATGTATCGGCCAATTATATTTATGTTGAAAATGCATGTTATTGATTTAATCATAATATGTTAAAGGGGTCATGAAATGCAATTATTTTATTATCTTCTATGAGTTCCACTGATAATGCCAGTAAAGTTTTTGCAACAAAACTGTCATAGTTTAATAATAAATGATAATTTTCCACCCTGTTTCTGGCCCTCTGTCTGAATTGCTCTGTTTTGGCCACAGCGTCTCCTTGAAACTTCAAGTAAACGCCCACTGTTCTGATTGGCTAACATTGTGCAGCCCCTCAAATTCAGAAACATTTGAAACTCAATCAGAAGAGAATAAACAAGCTCTCCACAACAGTACAAAACTCAAATTTAGGGTTTACACAACGCACGCCCAATTCATTGCATCTGAATATTTTAAACTGTTCACTCAAGCACATCAGCACCATAAACTCAAATCAAACAGTCATGACATGAAATATTCATGAATAAATATGTTTACACACGATTTTGCTGACAGGTCCATGTGTTTTTAACTGCTCCATTCTTCAATAACAGTTAATTTGCAAAGCTTGAATCATATTATGACTGGTTCACAAGCAGTCCACGCTGCTGATATGAGCTGCACGTACACAGTCCATAGCACAGGGAAACATGACGCACACAGGTGCACTGAGACGCAAATCATGAGAAGCATTCAAATGGTCAAAGACGTCCAGCTAGTGCTTGTTTACATACACCATCAATTAAGAATTACGCAGATGGGCACAAGAAGAGCAGCTGAATGAAACTGAATGCCATCTTCATTTCTGAATTGTAACTTGACACCACATCTTTTAAAAGTGTCTTGATAAACATGACAACGGTCAAAGACGGCAGTGTTAAGAATGTAATATGCAACAAAACAAAAAAAAACTGAATATTCCAGATGGGTTTTGTTTGGTATTCAGGAATAGCTGGTCTGTCTCTCCCTCTCTGTTTACGATACGAACTGAGTACCAGTGGGCGAAGCCAAGGGCGCGATGACACAAGTTGTGGGGAGTGGACGTCATGAACACACAGTTTTCAAAATGAGACGTTAATGAGACACTAAACTAAATTGAAAATAAACCTTATTTTCAAACAGCTTTCTGAACATCTGCTGATGGCCGAACTAGCAGATAGTCCCACCATAAACTCACGCCACCAGTTAAGTCAGTGTTGATGTGTCGGGCTGGCTGGGTTGCTTGTCAAACAGAGCAATATTGAAAGTGCCAAAGAGTGACGGTTTTAATCATTTTCAGGGAGATCAACGAATGAATGATTTATTTGTATTTTTATTTGTCTCTGCATTTTAAGCATGGATAGGGGAACATATTTTGGCCCACTACTGCACATATTATGAAATCCTTGTTAAAATAAATGTTTTTTTCTTGCATAAAATTAACCTCATTACTAAAAATCAGAAACAAAATTAGAAAAATAGTTTAATATAATAATTTTAGGCATGTTATTTGCAGGCAATATTATACAAAAATCAAAAGTCAAAGACAGGTTTTTATGAAATTTTAAATATTTCAAGTTAAAATGAGTGACTAAATTTTGTAGATGTCAGAATACTAAAACTTTTAAAAACAACAGTTAACAGTGCTTTTAAACTATTTTATTACACTTATGATTGGCATAATATACAGAACTTTACACTTAATGTGCAATAAGATACAATTTGACAGAATTGTCTCCTGACTTTTATTCTCTATGTTGTCCGCATGTGTGGCAACAGCACAGGTGAGTAATATCCTTTCAACTGTTGCACAATGTTGCATCTAGGCAACAAACACATTTAATCAATTCCTCATACTGTAACATATAAATAATAAATATGACTCTAAATGTTTTAAAATAAAGTTTACTCACTAACAAATGAGGATTATATTTTTATTTAGTGAAGAATCAATGAGACTTTAGGCTAGGTTTCCAGAGCAAAAATTTGCATCCACCATACTTTATTAAAAATGTATTAAAATGCCCATCAGGATGTATATTGACCAAGAAAAAGCATTTAGTTGTTTAACTAAAAGTCATCCATTCATTATATACCATTTTAAGTTATTAATTTATAACAATGTTATATGCATCATGTGCTTGCATATAGTGAAGAAAAGGCAACATGGTGCCTTAACATAAAAAATGACACACATCAATTTTAAATTGCACAGTGTGTCAACAGTAAATGACTGTTGGTGTTTTATGTTACTATAATCTAATAGATACACAATTACATACAATTGTATGACCAATCAACAAATCCCAGTGTTCTACAGTATATTTTAGTATTCAGTATAACACAAGCAAAATTTGTATTCATTGTTTTTCACACTCTTATGCGGAAGGTGGAATCACAAAGTCACAGTTTAAACTGCATCTCTACAAAACACACACATACACATTTATTTCTGTTCACGTTGTTATTGCAGTGTGTGAGATGAAGATAAATACCCGAGCTAATACTCAGAACCCTTCCACCCCTCTCTCTCTCTCTCTCTCTCTCTCTCTGTGTGTGTGTGTGTGTGTGTGTGTGTGTGCTACCTGTGTAAACTAAAGAGACTATGCAGAGCAGAATCAAGAAAGCAAATTCCTGAAGCTGTTATACTTTACAGACACAAAGTGTTATGTGTGCATGTATGTGTGTTTATGTGAGCTGGAGTCGACTGGCCACAGACAGTGTAAGAGCTTCCTCTTTCCCATGGTCTGGGGCACAGCCCAAGAGGGAGAGTGCTGTCATGATCACACACAATCTAACACACATCACACAAACTCCCAAATGGTGAGCAGAAATTTTTCAGATTTCAGAAGGACGGACAGACATGCATGCATTTACACACAGTGGACCACAACTTACAATAGGTAGCAAAGTTGACTTTTGGAATCAGTTTGAATAATGTTTGTCTGTGTGTGCATGCATGTGTGTTTGAATATCCTGTCACACTTGCTCTGCACATGCTTTGGTGGTTAGTTTTGTCAATAAAAACAGTTGAGTTTAGAACATTGTGATGGAGTGTTGAGTGATTTAAAAGAGTGTGTTTGTTAGGGATGTCAAAAGTACCAGTACTTCGGTACCAAGTCAATGCAAAAAAAAAAAAAAAAAAAAAAAAAAAAAAAGTGAAAAATGATTAAGAATACTAATAAAAGTTAAGCAAGAGTGCTGTTGTACTGAAAAAATTTATTATTTGATTAGACACCATTTTGATTATGAAATTAAATTAAATTTACAAACATGAATTCTGGCAAAAAAAAATGTAACAGAATTCATTTGGGCCCTACTTAAAAATATTTTTAATATTTTTGATTTTGTATCGAGTTTGGTATCGAGAACCATTACATTTCACTGATAGCGGTACCGAAAACTGAAATTTTGTGTGTGTAATGTGTTGGATGAGGGACTTGATCGTCCTGGCTATTGTATAAAGCACCTGTCTTAGAGGTATTATAATTTATGTACACATCTGTCAGTCTCTTTCTCTTTTTCTCCTTCACTTATACACTTTCTCTGTCTCAGTTAAATCTTTGCTTTCATTAGCTCAATATTTCAGGTTCTTTAGATATCATATATGTAGTTATAGCTTGATTACTACATAAGGTCCTTTCCCATCTACAGTCCTGGTACTTTCGCTTTGTAACTTGCTAGATGAGAACTCTTACGAGGAACGGAATACCCGAGGAGAATTTTCCCCTCTTGCATTCACATTCACAAAGGACCATCATTGTGAAGTCATCTAGTATCGACCATTTTTATTCTGACATTATTTGCATGCACGTTTCAATGGCAACAATAACAAGAACAAAATCAACAACACCGACGGAGGACGGCAGGATTGGAGTTACACTTTTGTTTGTTTTATACAAACTTTGGCTACATCAGAAAATGTTGTCAGCTGTCAGCGTTAATGCATATAATAAAGCAGTTAATGGTTTAAACAACAGTGTGATTGGATGAATAGAACTCTCTGAACAGTTTATAAAGCACTTTATTTCATTGTACCTTCATCCATCCTTACCCATCCAACATTTTCCAGTTTTCTGACGCAGTCTGTGTCTTTAAAATATCTAAAACGGCTTTAGTACCGCCACTGGAAAAGGCCCTATTGTTGGAAAAAGTAAAAAGTCCAGCTGTGCAAAAAATCACACAATGTGTTGCTGAGGGTTTTTTGTGTTGGTTTCAAACAACTAGCTTAAAAATCCTTTTAAATTAGAATAATAATAAATAAATAATTGTATTTATTTATACCAAAAGGTTTAAATGTATTCTTAGGACAAATGCAATTTTTTGATTTTGTTAACTTTTCCATTTTTATTGTGTAGTGAATTGTTTTGTGCTTCGTAATTGTTTTACTTTACAAATGTAGTTTAATGCAATTGCAGATTTAAGGAGAGATACAATTGTGTTGGTTGTGATGGTGCTGCATCACATCGCAGTGTTCACGTGAAACCCAATGTTCACATATCACTAAAGGTCAACATGTGTTCAATGAATTGTCTTTTTTTTCTTCTTTTCCTGGGGAAGAATGATAAAAATGTTAATCTGTTTAAGTTAAAATTACTTATCATTTCAAAAATACATTTTAAATAACTAATTTAATTTATTGATTTAAGTTTAATTGATTAATTATTCATCTTCAACCGCTTATCCTGTACAGGGTCACGGGGGGCTGGAGCCTATTGATTAATTATACATTTCTTATTTTAAAAAGCATATTTAAATAAACTTCACATGAGTTTATAGAAGTGGCTGCTTATAATAAACACACTGAAATGAACAATCTGTGAATTATTTAATTATAACATTACGTAATTGAGCAGAGAAATTACGACGAGTATCTTACCTGACACTGATATTATTGTGGCCAGTTTGTGCAGTTTCCGTGATTTGGCTCTCCTTTATCATTTTATTTTCTTAATTTCTGTCGGATGAAAAAAAAATCTACATCCAAATTGAAAGGCATGCAGCAGACATTCTAGACGGAAGTTCGAGTAGGTCAAAATACATGAGGAGAAGCGTTGTGGAAAATTCAATAATCAGCAATCACAGACATTCACATTTGGATGGGATTCGATTTATCAGAGGACCACTGAGTTGAAAATGGTAGGTAATATGCTGTGGTATTTTTACAGAGGTTGTGTGAGAAAAACAAAGACTTGTCAGATTCGGATGGGATTAAAATCACAAAGTACGTCTGTGAAACACAAATTTCTCTGACCTCAGGGAAAACTAGTCTGTCTGAATAGGGCTTAAGATGTTATGTTTCTATCCCAAATCATTGCTGACATATCATTTAAAAATTACACAAACTCTTGTTATTGAGAAAATGGACAGTATTTAGACATTTGTTTTGACACAATTAGAATATATATTCAAACATACATTAGATAATGTTCATTCAAGTTTTATGCTACAACTTGATAGATAAGAGGAGACCTTATCAGGGGAAAAGAGTCTTACGCAAAGTAGCCATTTGAATTGATTAGCCCATTCTGACAGAGATTAGCCTGCTAACTACAGCAATTTGTCACAGAGTATTAAAGATCATGACAACAATATTTCTTTTTTGAATTTTGTGATAAAATTAACATTTTAAAAGCTGAGATTATTTTTTTTTTTTTTAAATAACAAAATACTAAAATGTTGTTACTACACAAAAAGCATCACACTTTATAGAAGTGTGAATTTGGATAATGCTGTCTTACACAGAGCTGTGCAGTTTGTATTTGGACATCCTCAGACCTCTTAGTGTCTCAGCACATTTGATGATACAGTATGTGTGTACTTGTGTTTAATTATAATGCAGTGCAGCTTCTTGAACTGTTTTAACAGCTATACTGTCTTGTGTGTACAATGTGGTGACACTTGATCTATTTTAAAGCAATATCTGTAAAAGAGTACTATTGGTGATTTAAAGGAATAGTTCACAATAATTAAACTTCTCTAATCATTTACTTAGCCTCATGCCATCCAAGATGTGCATGGCATTTGTTCTTCTGCTGAACAAAAATGAAGATTTATTGAAGAATAACTGGCCACACTTTATATTAGGTGGCCTTAACTACTATATACTAACATTAAACACATACAAGACTGTGTAACCACATGTTCTGCAAAATTCCCACATTTGTGGCTACTGAGGTTGAGGTACGGGTAGGTTTAGGAGTAAGGGTAGGGGTAGGGTTAGGGGTTAGAGTTAGGTTTTGGGATAAGGGTTGGGTTAGGGGTAACGTTAACAGTGTAACTACAAATGCAATTAAATGCAAGTATTTTATATGTAATTAAAATGCAACAACATGTATGAACATAATAAGTATATTGTATCAAATGGTTAAGTACATAGGTTAAGGACACCTAATATAAAGTGGATCTGAATATCTCATCTCTGTTGGTCCTTACAATGCAAGTGATTTGTGACCAAAATGTTGAAACTTAAAAAGCTCAAAGGCAGCATAAAAATGATCCGTACAAATTCAGGGGTTAAATCCATGTCTTCAGAAGAGATTTTATATGTGTGTGTGTGTGAGAGAAGCAGATCAATATACAAGTCCTTTTTTACTATAAGTCTCCACTTTCACATTCTTTTAAATATTTAAATATTGATCTGTTTCTCACCCACACTTATATCACTTCTGAATGGATTTAACCACTGGAGTCTTATGGATTACCTTAATTCTGGGTTTATGTGCTTTCTGGAGCTTCAACATTTTGGTACCCATTCACTTGCATTGTATGAACGTAGCTGAGATATTCTTCTAAAAATGTTCATATGTGTTCAGCAGAAGAAAGAAAGTCATACACATCAGGGATGGCATGAGGGTGAGTAAATTATGAGAGAATTTACATTTTTGGGTGAACTATCCTCTTTGCAAATTCTGTACACTCTGGTGTTTTATAGCAATAAGTATGGCGTGTTATCTTTCTGAATTCTCAAAGCAATTCATAGAAATCTTGTATGTTTACTTAATTTGTCCAGCACTACAGCTACATAAAAATAGGTCTAAATGATGGTGATGTAGAAATAAAAAATAATAATTGTAATTATACAGATGTACATGAAGATAATTGATGAGATTCATAGCCATTGTTTTATTTAATATCCAACAACAAAATAATGTCTATATTCAAACATCTTTAAGGTAATGTGTGGAAAATTTTAAACTGTCAATTTTGTTTCCACTAGTTTTCAATCAAATATTGACATGCATTTAGGAATATGTCTCAATACACTTAGATTGTTACCACTGAGCTGACAGCACTACAGATGTAGACTTTTTTTCTGACATCTGTTTTTGTTGAGTTAACTTGTAACAGTGTGTCATTCACAGCAAACAAACTCATCATGCAAACAAGCAGTGATCTTTGCATTTCAAATAAGGCTCTTCTCAGTCATTGAACAAAACTGCCCTGTTAAAACCAGCATATGCAAATCAACACCACAATTAATATATTCATTAATATATATTTGTTTTAAGGTTTTAGAATGCCAGCTTTTAGACTGCCAACAATAATCAACACCATCTCCACAATATAGGGATTTATAGAATTCAACCCTGTAGAATGGCGTTCCTAAATTATTTTATTGCTATTTTATAATGTAAATAAAAAAATACAACTATTTTAATGTAAACAGACATTTTTGGCTCAGTTGGAATATACCTAAATGGAATGCTGTAATGGACACTTTTCACTTTTAGTTTATTGTAGCTGTAATTATAATCTTGGTTATTTTTCCATTGTGCAGCCCTGCATCAAATGTAAAATATTTGCATCAAACCGAGTAATGTTTGTATGTACAGTATATATAAGAAGTGTTACATGTGAAGTTTTTTGTAACCTCTTCAAGCAGCCTTAACCTTTAACTCTATGACCACAGCAGTCTATCAAACAACACTAACCCACCCACACGCCATCCTCTCTGCTTCTGTCTCGCTCTCAGATAGGACTTTCATCTAAATATGGTGTTAGCGTTAGCTCTACTGGATCACACACAATCACGCACATTACACTTAGTTTTACATGTTCCTCCTCGTGCCTGGTCAACAGCATTGCCTTGTGAGTATACTGTACTTTCCTGACCGTGAACGAGTTTGACACATGTGCACTACAACTGCTTTGTGACACTCTTTTAGTACGGTCAATGGCTAGCGCATACACAGACGATGCGCACAGCTGAGGACCACGTGTGCGAGTCAAGAATATCTAGGCTGCAAGTGGTCAAGCCGCTTGGCTGTGTTTGATGCAATTTGCGCCACATATACTGTGCATTCCGCAACGCGCACACCCGAAGTATACTTTGGCCTTAAGACATGATATGATTGTCACCTTGTGCAATTGTGTGTGTGTGTGTGTGTGTGTGTGTGTGTGTGTGTGTGTGTGTGTGTGTGTGTGTGTGTTTTGTTTGGATAACGCACAACCTAAATATGCTTTATCATGCAGAGTGACAGAATATGCAGATATTTTTTTATTTGCGAGAGTAAAATGTTTTTTTTATGATAGTCATTATGCAGAATATAAAAGATTCTTCTGTTTTGCCACAAAATCTGTTTCTATGATGTCAATAGCGTGCTCACACGTGACATTGGTATTGAACGGTTATTATGGGCATCCACAGTTAAAGCATACACGCATGACAATGTCATAATTACGTTAAAGGGACAGTCCCCTTAAGTGGGTTAAGTGCCTTACTCAAGGTCACCGTAGTAATAGGTAAAGGATGGATCCTTATTAAGTTTACATTTGATTATCAGCCCAGATCTTTAACTTCTACATGCAATACAGCACAAGTACTTCCTGTCATCATATGGACATCTTATTGCGGCTTTTTATTAATGTGCCCTTAAAGTGATGTAAAGGGACTCTGACCTAAAAAAATTATATTTAGGCTACATTTTGTGCACACTCAGTGTGTATCTATTTGAATTTATAGGTCATTATTTTAATTCATAGATCATAGAACATCATGGGTGGTGATAATTTAGTCCATTGTAAATCATTGTACTTCAGCATTTACTGAAATGTATTGAAATGTAAATATTCACGGTGCCCTTGTTTTTGTGAATTGGCACACCAGTTGTCTTTTGGACTGGACCTTTTTAGTTCTTCTCGAGAGAATTGTCAAAGGCTCAGAAACAATTTAATAGATTACTTTTTGTCTATATAGCCCTTTGTCTCAAATAGTCACTCTGATTTCATTTATAACCTGCTCTCTCTCTTTATCACATTCCCAGTTTAATCTCTCTTCAGAGTACCCCAACTTGCACACAAAAAAAAACATCTTAAAGACACAAAATCTTCAAGTGTTCAAGCTAACATGCAGGCCATTTCTAAATATTAAAAGATCACACTAAATTAGGGATGTCCCGATACCGCGCTCATGTGCTGGTTCTGGTACTCGTAAAAATGCACCAATATCAAAAACCGATATCATCTGACGTACGAATGTCATTATGTAAACATTCAGCCCACATATTAAAATCACGTTGTGTCCTAGTCCCCTAGTCAGATTATTTAACCGTAAAAGCTGTGATTTTAATTAGATAAATATATAGTTTGATATAATTAAAATGGGAATGCTTGTGATTATGTGAAAACTGTGTTGTGCTGACGCCGGCTGCTCACAACTTTTAAAACTGCTCCTCCAAGGCTCATACAAGGGAAACACAGATTTAAGTCCCTTTTTTGATGGATATGAGTGTAGCAGATTTTGGAATTTGTGTGTTTAAGCTTCAGTTTCACGTGAATTGAACGTTCATCTGGTCATTAAAGCACCACGTGGCCACCTTCCGTAACCATAGCAACAGTTCCAGTACCCCAAACATGCACAAGAGTTTTTGCATTTAGGCTTACAAAATCTTATGAATTTCTTTTTTATATTATATAGTTATGACATTATATATAATATTTTTGCCACATGTAAATAAAGCATTTCACAGTTTTTAACCATGGATTCTATTTTTTTATGAAACATTAACCCTATTTTTTAAATGAAACATGTTTGATATGATACAGTGTAAAAATCTTAAGTGTATGCATTGAATTAGGGATGACGCAATTATACGGTTTTATTATTAACTGTGATTTTAAAATATCATGGTTAAAAATTACCCTTTCAGAAAATTACAATTCTTTCCTGCTCATCTGATATGCATGTCTGCTTTCGTCACCTTTAACATCTTCACTGACTCCACATACTGTTCATGTGATGTATTTCAAATCACCCCCTTGAAAGCATTCTATGCCAGTGATTTAAGCAGTATCTAACATCTATGATGCTTTGTTATGCAGCACTTTATTTGACAAAATATATCTCCAATGTTGTATTTTGGATTGTGCTGTGAGGTTCTGTATATAACCACTTCATTTGATAAAAAGTAATGCAATATTATGTTGATAATTCATTGTTCTATTTTCATTTGATTAAAGTTTTAATCGATTTATTTGTTTAAACACCATTTTGATCAAATTAATATAAACTGTTGATATGGAGTTCAGAGAAATAAGACACAAAAAAAAACAGGTATCAGACTCTTTATCAGCAAGTACCAAAAATGAAGAATCTGTATAATGGTACTGGGACATCCTTATGCTAAATCATTGTATGTGTTGTGTTGCACAGGATGGAAGACAATGGTGGTGTGTGTTGCATTTAGGGATTTTTTTTTTTTTTCACTTATTTTTTCCTTCCGTTTTCAAAATCAATGCTGAATACACGACCCTTGATGTGACACGGGGTGCACCAAAATTTGAGCCACTTGCTGAAAATTGTATGTTAAACAGTTACTTTAAGAGATCAGTTGACAAAAATGTTGACATCGAGACAAAGCAGTATGTATGTGAAAAGATCAAGGTTTGTAATTTAAACTTCAACTATGTGAAGGATGATATTTTGCTGGAAAAGAAGTCACATTTACTGCTAATGAGGCACACGCACCCTCTCAATGTGTTATGTGTGATGAGATTGTCAAGCCCAAGTGGGCAACGACTGCAACTGACAGATGTCAGGTGCAGTTTTGTGTGTTCTTTTTGAAGAACACATGGCCTATAAATGCTTCACAGGATGCAGAAACAGGCAGTATTGGAGATTTGAGATATTTGAGATCTGTCGACTGTATTGAAAAGCATGATTGGGAAGCTGTTGCAGGTTTTTGTTTAAAGGTGAAGGCTTAAACAGTATGTACCCTTAAAGGGAAAGAGGACTCCCCTCTGTGTGTGACCTTCCCTTGTCTGATGAAATGTGTGACAGGTGTCAAAATACATAGTTGCACAATACATGTACCTCTCTCTTGAGCTTTGATCCCGTGGTGTTGCCAGGTAGCCGACTTTTGTGAGATTATTTGTGTGTGTGACTCATACCTAAAAATATATGTACCGTTGTGTGCTCTCTGCTCTCAATGTGTGTGATTTGAATTAATCTCATGCTCTTCAGTTTAATGAGGCAAGTTTCCATTTACCGGTTGGTCTAACAACTTCCCCATACATGAGTCACAAACTTAATTGCCACCCTCTCTCGGCCTGTCTCTGCTGATTTCAGCCCACAGATCGCTGAGGCCTAAAACAGCAGGCAACATGAGTTTGTGTTGAGTTTCTTAGTTGTCTTTTCCTGTTATATCGGCCTTCATTAGTTTACATGGTTCACTTTATTTCCTGTTTCGAGTCCTTGAGGCAAATGGACACATCTCTATGCATTTTAAGGGGCCAACCTTTTTAAACATGCCCTCCTCTCTTTCTTTCTCCCCCCTCTTTCTGTTTCTCTATTGCAGTGCAGTGGAGTGAATACAGCACTGTGATAGAAAAGGGGAGTATGACTGGAGATGAAATACAAACTCTTGTCTTGATACAAGAGAAGTGGCACTTCTTGACAGGGTATTTGGACAGATAGAATAGTACTGTAGTTTGCAGGTACATAAACCATCTAAATAAATAAAAGTAATATATGCTTACAGTAAGTATTTGCAGCCATGTGTAAAACCGAATGTAATTTTGTAGTAGTTTGAAAACAGAGGGAGAAATACAAACGACAGAAAGATATGTATTTCCTAAAAAATATAGAAAGGGGGCAGATGTGAAACTATCATCTGTGTACCGCAACTGCTTTCGGGTCCTTGAATAACGTGTAACGTGCGATTAAGGGCAGCCGGTGGACTTTCTGGTGCCCTCCTAGGGTAAAATGGTGCCCTATGCAAACGTAGTATGCGTGTAGGCAGCGGCGGTACTGATAATAGAATATTACACCATATCAAAGAAAAATAAATCACAATTTGCAAAACTGCAACATCCCACAAATTGAAATAAATGTAAAAAAGGATGCTATTTCACATGTGCATTTAAAGTATAACCTTTTAATGTATATAAACAAAGTGCATATAAATGTAACAATTCAAAACGAATACAATCTGAACAACATAATAAGTTGGCTCCATCCTCCCTCTCTCATCTTTGGTTCATTGGTTGACAAAGCATGTCTGATTGACAGGAACAACAGTTGAGGCTGTTAGTCTGAGCAGACAGTCAGAACGAATGTGTGTGCGCTTGAGCATTTAGGCATATATTATTTTATTAATTTTTTTGTTCTTTGAATTAGTTAATTATATTCATTTAAATGTATTGAATCTTTATTAATAGATCCGGCTCTTCTGATATGCGAGCCGGCTCCCAACGTTCACCTACAAGAGCCGGCTCTTAGAGCCGACTCGTTCGCGAACAACCCATCACTAGTGACTGGACTTTTGCTGCTTGTCAGGGGCAGGGCGTGCAGCACTTGGGCTCTTTTCTGTACTTGGACTCAGAGCAGGAGAGCTACTCCGGCTGCTACTCGCAGGAGAGCGAGTGTTGCCATCTTCACCACACTGGGAGCATTTAAAAAACGCAGATATTTTTGTCTGCTTTTCAGGTGGTTGACACAACGTAATACCGACGCGTGCTCTCTGTCCGCTGGTGGGAGTGTGTGATGGGGAGTCGACTCCAAAAGAGTCGATTCCTCGACTCTGAATAGCCCCAGACTCGGGGTCGACTCCAGCACAGGAATCGACTCTCGGTGTCGACTCTGTTACTGTGTCCGAAGTCACTCACTTGTGCGTGTCTAATCCCTATAAAAATGATATTTTTTCAGTAAAGTTGATTATATTGTATATTTATTACTTAGTGTATTACTATTTGTTATATGTTGAATTAATGTGATGTCATATCACGACCGTTGCAGTGTCCGAAGAAATTTTGCATGCTCAAAGTCTAGTGTGACCGTAGCATTACACCGCGTCAGAGAGCTGTCGCAGAAACTTTGCATTTGTCCTACATGTAGCTTATCTCTTTAGAAATAGATTACAGTCATAGTGATTCTAGTTTGTAACTATGCATACCTCCGTGCCAGAAAACCTGGAATCGAACACCCCTATGCTCACCTGTGTGTGCACGCACGTGTCTGTGCGCATCGGGGTTGAACTCTGCCGTGAGTGATACAGAGTGCAGAGGAAAATTGTAAACGCGTGACCATGTAGAGACAGAAATGACATGCCGTCGTGTAAATAAGATAAGTAACATAAGGGCTATTTAGTTTGTTTAATAAAAGAACAAGGTATTGACCTGTTCTATAGGAAAGGTAACATTAAATGACCTCTGTTGTGATTGGTGCTATATAGAAAATAAAATTAACTTAACCTTCAAGGGGGGCAGGGCGTGGCATTGCACAATATAGTGGCAGGGGAAACACTGGTGTGTTTGAAGGTTACAAGTCATAATCTTTTTTTTTGTTTGTTTTTTTCTTCTTCTTTTTTTTTGTGGTACCCTAATGTGTTTATGGCAAGTTTAATACAATTTCAGACCTGTTAAATTAGAGAGATTTTGAATTTGAATGGTTTTATTGTTCAGTTTTTAAGGGCTGAGAAAATTCTGAATAAACCTGTGAAGGCTGAAAATATTGAACATGTATCATTATATGTGGCTGCTTTGAATATTTGAAATGACATTTGTGGCTGAGTCATCATCAAATATGCCATGCATAATAACTTTTTTGCAAACTGTCAAATAAATTTTATTTGCACTAATTTAGATTATATATTTGGTACCAGTACTCTATACTTTCTATTGTAAGTTAAGCCATATGCATTCTTACATTATAAAAGAAGCACTATTGTCATCCACCAGGAAACAATAAACTTGAAAACAAACAAGCTTCAAAATTTGAAGATCAATGATAAAATCTAAAATTTCACTGTCTTAAAAAGCTAAAATCTTGCTTAAAAATGTACTCTGACAATGTCATTTTTATATTCATTGTCTATAAATGGAAAATACAGGTTTAAAGAAATATTTTTTCTGCTTTTATTGTTTATTTGGATTACAGAATAATATGTCAATCATGTAGTGTATTAATGGCACACAGTTACTCAGTGGTGACCTTAAGCCGTGTGGGATCTGATAACAGGCCTGTGAGCTCACATAAGATATGAAATATTATGTTGTTTTGAAAACATGATTAGTATCAATGTGTGGTATTTTGTTGCTTGACAAAACTCAAAATCCACATATTTCCAGTGTTGTTTAAACGTTATAGTGCTTCGATTGTCTATGTTTTTGTATTCGATTACAAAAATATGGTTTATCATCAGAATTCTGCTTAAACACAAAAGCACATTAAGATTTCTTTGTTGGTTATTATTTGTTGAAAGGAGAGATATTATACAGTGCACTGTCACAATGTAATATAGAAGTGTTGCATAAAACATATTATTATTATTATTCTCTCTCATATGTGGTTTATTCAAAGATAGTGTGGGTTTTAATGAATGTTAAGGAGTATGTACTGAATAAAATACTTTCAAAACTGTAGGTACATGTGATTTTGTGTTTTTAAATGTTCAGCTACTGAAATTATCTATATTTTTATAAATGTAAAGCGCATAGTGTTTTCACATTTGAAATGTGCATTGATAGGAATACCACAATTAATAACCATGATCATGCAAAACTGTCATGCACGCACAGATATGTGTACAGTAAAATATGTACACTCTGTGGTCAAAACAGCATCTGGTTGTTTTTAGGAGTTGTCATTTGCGCTTATCACTGCCTATTTGGTGTGTGTTCGTTATCAGGCTGCAAGTGCATGTGTTTGATCAACCGTGGATGTGCTGAATCCGCTTAAAGTGTTTTGTAGTTTAAATGGCAAATACTCACATATGCTGTTGAAATGAGATGGTGGTAACTCTTGATAAACATACTCCTCTAGCTCTCTAGCTCGCTCTCTAGCTTGCGCTCTCTCTCTCTCTCTCTCTCTCTCTCTCTCTCTCTCTCTCTCTCTCTCTCTCTCTCTCTCTCTTCAACTTCTCAGTATTGCTCTACAAGAGATAACTCTAAATTACCCTGCAGCATTACTGTAGACTATTGAAAGTCTTTCTTATGAGTTGTCTGTCCTTTTATGATTTTGAGAACCACATTATTTTATGTTAGTGTGTGTGTTTGATGAGCTGGAAGTTTTTAAGGGGGATCAAGGTTTTAGTGGTATTGTTGATAATTTCATGTAGCTCAATTGGTAGAGGATGGCGCTAGGGATAGTAGAGGTATGCCTTAGAGGTATAGGTATACTTTAAAGGGATAGTTCACCCAGAATGAAAATTCTCTCATCATTTACTCAACCTCATGTCATCCCAGATGTGTATGACTTTCTTTCTTCTGCAGAAAACCAATTAAGATTTTTAGAAGAATATTTCAGCTCTGTAGGTCCTCACAATGAGGGTGAATGGAGACCAGACCTTTTGAATCCCAAAAATCACAAAATATGCAAAAAATTATTTATTTATATTAGTTATTTATAAAGTTATTTATATTCCACTGGTTAAATGGTTAAAAGTCTACAGAGGTGATATGATAGGTTTGGGTGAGAAACTTATCAATATTTAAGTCCTTTTTTACAATAAATGTGCACTTCCACATTCTTCTTCTTTTGTTTTATGGCATTTGCATTCTTCGGGCATATCGACACCTACTGGACGGGTCTGGTCAATGGTGGAGAATCATATAAAAATAAAAATAAAATACTTAAATATTGATCTGTTTCTCACCCACACCTGTCGTATCGCTTATGAAGGCATGGATTTAACCACTGGAGTCTTATGGATTACTTTTATGCTGCCTTTTGTGATTTTTGGATATTCAAACTTCTGGTTACCATTCACTTGCATTGTGAGGACCTGCAGACACATTAGGGCTGCAGCTAACGATTATTTTGATAATCGACTTACCTAACGATTATTAGAAAGATTATTTAACTATTCGGCGATTATTGCAACGATTAATCATTGACAGTTTTTGCCATATATATATATATATATATGTTTTATTATTATTATTTTTTTGTTTTGTTTTGTTTAGGGCTGCACGTTTTCAAGTTTTTCATTAACCGTTAACCGAGGCCCTTAACGGTTAATACTCGGTTAACCATAGTGTGCGCCAGGGATGGAAATTAACTTTTTTGTCCACCGGCCACTGTGGATTTCAAAATCTACCAGCCACTCAATGTTTTTACCAGCCACTTTCTTGTTTTTAACCGACAATGTGTAACTGCATGTGAAAATTAATACTACAAGATCTACAATACTTAAGCCGTTTATTTAATCTCAAGTCTCAATGAAATACTGGCATTTTCTCTTTCTCTCTTATAGCCTACACACACAATCCATGAACTGATATTCATTTCAGTTCGCATACGAGGAAAAGATGAAAGATGCTTTAAAACTTCCACAGAGACATCAAACAGAAAGCACAAAACCTTTCTTTAAAGTGAATTTCGTTTTGTATTAATTGTGTCTTAATTTTAATCAATGTTTCATCAACCAATTGCCTGGATTTAATAAATAAGAATTAAATATAGCAGACGATATAATCACGGAGGCGCCGGCGCGTGAACTGGAGCTCGTCTCATAAATGAACCGAAACTCAGTGTATAAGGTAGCCTTGCCTCACAAATAATTCAAAACTAAAGAAAACAGACACAGACTGCTCTCTGCTTATGTAATCCGTAAGAAATGTGCATTTCTCTCTGGTGCGTTACTGCGAAGACCGCGAGTCAGCATCGTCAACTTCATCTTTGCAAATGACACGGACAAAGAAAAGACTTGTTTATTAATAAATAATTAAAATATCTCCTTGCTATATTTTACATAATATAATATGAATTATATTCATAATCATTACTTTTGCCGGTTCTTTGTGACAGATTTTATGAGCTTTATTGGCAGCGCCACGCCGCCACCCTTACATGAGCGCGTCACCGCACCCACCAGAATAGCCCTGTTTTTTTGTTAAGGATTTGTTTACTGTGTGTGTGATTCATTTAATGGAAAGCACATTCACTGAGTTGTCTTGCTAATCAGTGTCTCCTCGTTTACTCAAACTAATTTGTCCTTCAACAGACGAACGTCGCATGATGCTATTTTTATTTACCCGCCACGGTGGCCGGTAGGTGAAGCGAGTTTACCCGCCACAACACAAAATCACCCGCATTTGGCTGGTGGCGGGTGCTAATTTCCATCCCTGGTGTGCCCGGGTGTTGGCTGTTGAGATGGTACAACAACGAGGTTGTACTTGAAGTATATCTAAGCACTGCATTGCAATACTTGCATTTTGCCCCGTCATTCTCGATTTTAAAGTGCTCCCACGCTGTGCTTTTCTTTGCCCGCTTCATATTAGAAAACTGGTCAAGACTACTTCTTGTGGACATTACAAATGTCTGGGAGCGCTCTGGCAGTCTCTGGTGGTGCAAAAATGTATTACAACTAAATTCAATGCACGCCATTGACACCACTTAACCGAGCAAAATGTTTCACTCGGTTACGCAATTTTTAACGGTTAATCGGTTAATCGGTTAACCATGGACACCCCTAGTTTTGTTTTTTTGTTCACATGATTTTGATCCATCTTTAACACACACAAAAAAAAACTCTTCTTAAAAGAGTTACGTATCGCAGATTTTCTTACCAATAAAATACACAGCACAACATATATGTTATGATTTACTACGTCATACGCAATCACCTAATAATCTAGCTGCAGCAAGCGTGTGCGAGGGACAAGCATCCCCATGTCAGACTGCATCAGCTGGATGTTTCAATCAGTTTCAATCTCTCTCTAGATGAGATTGATCGGGTGACTTCACACAACTCATAGGAGAGGTGCTGACCGCACAGAGAAATGCCAGTTTTAGAGTTTGTACTTTTTTACATGACCTGCTTCCTTATTATTTTAACTTTAATAAGGGATGCATTAAAGATTTAACAGCTGGATTTTCCTTTAAAGACGCTGTGACATGCAAGTTTTTAAGCAGACTGGAACGGCAGCTCCGGCTCCGCTTATTCCACAGTGAGAGTGCATCTGTATTTTTCTTAGTTTGTAATTTTTAGAATTTCCTCATAGCTTCCGATCTACATCACCTGAAACTGTTTGGAAAGTTTAGAGTGCATCTGGACTGTAATTCTTTCTCTCCTCAGACAGGCGTGAGCTGACATTGCCGATAATGTCGCCTAATTGTTTCAGCCCTAATACACATCTGGGATGGCTCGAGGGTAATGATGAGATAATTTACATTTTTGGGTGAACTATCCCTTTAAATGCAAGTCGCTTTAGATAAAAGTCTGCCAAATGCATAAATGTAAATAAGTCTATCTGTGGGATCAAAGAATAGAGATGACTGCTATAAATATCACTTCAAGATATACCTTCTCCTGGTAATGTTACGAGTGCAGTCAGTTTGAACAGGACTGCATTATTCTCCTGAAGTGATTGCTGATCATGCGTCACCCAGTTAGCAATGGCCGAATAAAGGATTTTAATTTTAAAGTTTAATTATCTTTTTTGATTTTGTGTGATGCTGTACTTCGTTACATTGGTACAAAGATTTAGATTTCTAGGGCAGATGGTTTCCTTCAGTCTCATCTGAGTTTTTGAAAAAGTCACACAGGTGAGGTGAATAGAGCTGATAAGAGCTGAATGGAGTTGATTAAGGTCAAATAGTGAATGGAGTAAAATAGCATTGATTAGAGCTGATTGGAGAGGTATTTCTGTCTGGTCTGAAATGCCATCATGGTTATTGTGCCTAAAAAGATGTAAAAGGAACAGCACTGCATTCTTGGAGAAAGTCAGGACATATTTGTTAATTTATGTTGTAGCATGTGTATAGTGTGTGCTGACTGATTCACTCTTGCACCCACAGCATCCTCTCCTCACAATGGATAAATTTTTTGGTCTGCGTTTTCGACGAAAAGCCTTCCAGCCAGGCAGGCGCAGGCGCAGGCACTCCAGTGTGTCACTTCCTGTGAGTAAAGCACGCCGGCGCTCCAGTGTAGGCCTACCATCGACCTGCTTAACTCAAAGGCGAAGATCCAGTGCTCAGCTGCATGGAGGCCTGCAAACCAGCCATGTGCAGACTGAGTTCTTAAAGCGCAGAAGAGGACACTTTTCCAGGAGGAAGTCAAGTGGTGCGACAGCTTGTCAGACCCCCAGGTTTTCTGTTCGACGAAGACAGGCCACCAAACACCACAGCATTCATGCCCAGCTGCTGGGGCCATCACTGCTCTTGGCTAGTGTGGTGCAAATGAGTGACGATCATGAAACGGAGGATAAGAGTGTAGAGGAATACTCCTCTGCCTCCGATAGCGACTGCAGCCAGGAGGAACAAGAGCCAGCAGAGATGGACTTAGAGTCTGATAAGGGTTTGACATGGTTAGCTCAGGGTTTATTGGTGGGGGAAAGCATTCAACCCCGCCCCCTTATACGTGCACCACGTTGCCTGCGGCGAAACTCCTCACACCTACTTCCCGCTGAGGCGGTTTACCAAAGCCCGGCCTCATATGGGCTGTACGGACATTACCGTAGGACCAGTCAGGGACAGGGACTATATAATGTGGGTGGAATGTGGGCAAGGAAGCAAAATTCTTTTACTCGAGGACTGGTTGCACTGTACAGGAAGGGCTCCCCCTGTTGGCCAGATCTTACTCTTTCACACACACTTCAGGGAACTTTCTACAACCCTCAGACTGACACATGGAGTGGGTTCCTCTCGTATGTAGAGCCCTAACTATGGCTGTATGTATGTGTTTGTATGTGTGATGGAGATGCTTGGGATCATATCGCAGAAAGCAGTTTTTTTCACTGAAATCTGGCCTTGTTGTTGTGTGTGTGTGTGTGTGTGTGTGTGTGTGTGTGTGTGTGTGTGTGAGTGTGTGTGTGTGTGTGTGTGCGTGTGTGTGTGCGTGTGTGTTTGTAGATGTATAGTATGTCAATAATTTTTTTTTAATCAATTTATTGAATGTTAAAAAATGTCCTTAATATGACAACCACAGACAAATAGGCTGCACTTGTAAAAAGAAAAAAAAAAAAAAGATGCTGTATATTGTGCAACCAAAATCCCAATAATAACCTGAAAAAAATTAAGATTCGGTTCATTGTGTGAACATTCACAGTGACTTGTCTCCGTTACAGTGCTCTATATATTAATATTTACCGAATTATTATTCAACAGATTATATATATTTCACCAGATGAGGTTTAATGATGACCAAGGTTTATTATTATTTACAAAATATAAAATTAGACCCTATTTATGTGCTGAAAATGCATGTTTCCATATAGTTGCTTTTTCCTTTACATCCATTCCCCTCAATTTAGAACATTTGATTAAACCGTAGACGACTCCAGTGCCGGTCATAAAAAAATAAAAAAATAAAAAACTTTTGCCGTAGATTTGTGGAGATATCCGATAGTTTATAAATGCAACTGTCGACACTGATTAGTCAGTAAAAACGATAGATCTGTCTGCCACTAATTCTTAGTTACTTGCTAATGACATTTTACACTTGCATCTTTTGAGATGTCAAAAGACTAAATGTACATGCAAGAAATAGGATTGGTGAAGTTTGAGAGCAGTGAGATTATTTTTTGAGTGCCATGAGTTATTTCTATCTTTTCCTCTTCTTTTGTTCTTTTGCTTTTAATTTTCTTTAATCTGTCCATCCATCCCTTTAGATCTAATTTAACTTTTTACAGTTGCCCATGTGACTCAGAAACATGAATGTTTTGTTCTTTCCGTGCAGATTTACTCGATGTGCATATTTTTGTCCTTCTGTATGTTTCTGGGCCGTACATGAAGCTTCATTTTATAATTGTTTTGCTTGGTGTTATTTTACAGAACCTGACTTTTTTGTGTTTGTTTGTAGGAAGGCCATTGCCAAGTCTGGTCTCCAGCACCTCTCATCCCAGCCCGCTGCTTCAGTGTTAGCCATGGGGGATACAGATAGAGAAATCCGCAGCACTGTAGACTGGAGTGTGAGTAGCATCTATATAAGTAATCCAGAGGTCAAATCTCCATTTAATTGTACTGTTTATAATTAAACAAGTGTTTCTCTTCTTCCCTTTTTATGATGTATAGTGTGATATTAAGAAGATTTCTATTTCACATTTAGATAGATACTTTGTGTTTGTGTGAGAACAGGAATCAGCTCTGTATGGGGAACACATTTGGTTTGAGACTAATGTCTCTGGGGACTTCTGTTACGTCGGAGAACAGCACTGTTATGCCAAATCACTGGTGAGTGTGTGTTTGTATTTGAAGGAATGATGCCGGTATGCTTTTATGAAGACACTCTTAATAAAAGCATTACAGATGACAATGAAAGAGTAAAACATCAGAAAGTCAGAGATGTGAAATGAGAGATAAGAAAAGAGAGTGAACATAGGAGAGTAAAGATGGACAGAATAGAGGGACACGGGTGGAATATGTGCCAGACCAGAGAAAAGTTATGAAAAAGAACAAGCATTGGATATTTGGAGGACAAGGGAGAGAATAGAAATGGAAAGACACAGTTTCACTCTCCTTCCATAAAAGTTTACTGTTGCCCTCTGGAGGCTTAATTACAGAATACATTGAATAATTAGTGGACTTTCAAATTATTTTGAGTTTTGTTTTGTCCTGAAGGTTTATTTATCATGCCTAATCTGGGCTCTGATTCAAGACTGCTTATGAAGATATTCTACATTAAATGGAGATCACCTGTGACCTCATAGTCTAAATCTTGTTTTCTCTTTCTCTCCCTCCCCCATTTTCCTGTTTTTTTATTACAGCAAAAGTCTGTTGCTCGTAAAAAATGTGCCGCTTGTAAGATCGTAGTACACTCCATCTGCATCGAACAGCTGGAGAAGGTGAGTGCCATTGCCAATGTCAACATAAAGCTAGTGACATGATCTGACACTGCATCACAAACCATACATGTTCCTCCCCTCCCCAGTTATTGGACTGGAAAGCTCTGCCTCAGGGGGAGGGGCTTGATGAGCTGCCTCTCACAGACACATCATTCAGAGTGAGAAACCCTCTAGCTTTCTCTCAGACTCGGCTGGGGCTAATGGATCACTCACACATTCTGATCTTAGCAGAGATTGATGACTGTCTGGCATGATAAACCTTGAGCATATACACCCAAATTACAGAGCCCTGTTAACATCTAAAGCCACGTTAGCGCTCAGTCCATCCAGTCTGTGAAGGTGGTGGCTTTTGTCTCTCTGATTACCAGATTTATCATTTGGAAGATAAATGTTCAGATAAAAGCTGAACACAGGGCTGTTAAGGGATTAACCGAATAATAAGGAAATGTTTTCTTGCCAGACATAGTCTTTCTCTCAGCAGTAATATCACTCTCATTTTGATTGGGTAGTTATCCCAAACATACTTTTTTGGTACATCTGGGTGGAATTTTAGTTTTCATCCTTGAGGCACAGATTCCGTATGTGCTGAATTTTGATTTGTATGGTGTCTTATACAGTTTATGTCAGGTATGTGGGGCTGATTGTGATGGAATGGTGTTTAATCAGGGATGATTTTTATTCTACAGTAATTCACACTAACCAGGCTAACAACCTCAAAGACGAACAAGCACTACTAGAAGACAGACAGTAGTCAAATATTACTTTAGGTTTGGCAGGATTCTTTCTCCTTTATTCAATACAGTTCTGTCCTCTTATTCAGAAATCTTTTTTTTAGAAATTGTTTCTTTTGCCATATGGAAATATGGTGCTTAATGGGGAATTTCCAAATCTGAAAATGATTTCTTGGAAGTGCTTCTTCTTTTTGATGAGCTATGTTTCATTTGAGCTGTCATAGTTGAAGGTAAATGCAGATTAGCGTTGTTGAAAATACGGTATTGTGTTTTTTCTTTCAGATAAACTTTAAATGTAAACCGTCTTTCAGGGAGTCAGGATCACGGAACATCCGGGAAGTGAGTTTCTTTCTTTTCTCTCCTCACTCTTTTTCTCTTTTCTCATCCATTTCTTGGTTTAATTTCTTATCTTTGTTCTCACCTATTCTACCTTATTTTCCTAATCTGTTAAACTGATTTACATACAAGCTGTAAGAGTTCGATATAAACAGCCGACAGCAGTGCTCTGACAATCACTATTATATTTTTGTTATTTCCAAGTTTGATTTTCTCATACTAAGCTCTTCATTTTTGTTTTTTTAAAGTTTCATTTTAGCTCTACCAAACAGTCTGAATGTGCCCCAGCTGATGTTGTTTGCTGTTTACATCTTGATTCTACTCACGTATTCTCAGTTCTTGCACATCCTTACCTTCTGTTTTCCTTTTATGATTCCCTTATATCACTCCCATTCTTCTCCTCATCCCTCCATCGCTCTTGTCCTCCATGTCCTGCTCATCTTTTTGACCTCTGTCTTCCTGTCTTTCATCATGCCTTGATGGGTTAGTGCGCCTGGCGGCGCAGAGCTTTCAGGGGTCGCCATGCTCTGGAGCAAATGAGAGGTGCTGCAGCTAAATGTAGTTCACACACCTCTATTACACAGGTATCACACACGCATGTTTACTTATCTATCTAAATGAGGATTGTTTTTATAAAATTACTATAGACTAATCCAAGCCCCCTAACCCAACTCACTGGTATAAATATATACTCTCTGACCACTTTATTAGATACACCTGTACATCTGCTTATTAATGCAATTATCTAATCAGCCGATCATGTGGCAGCAGTGCAGTGGAAAAACGTGATCTCAGTTATTGCGGCCGTATCATGATACTTGGTGCCAGACGGGCTGGTTTGAGTATTTCTTTAACTGCTGATCAGTCTCTAGTGTTTACTCAGAATGGTGCCAAAAACAATAAACATCCAGTGAGCGGCAGTTCTGCAGAAAAAAACACCTTATTGATGAGAGATGTCATTAACTGAACATTGAATATGAACAATATCTGAAGCTCCTGACCCATAACTGCATGATTTTATGTATTGCCCTGCTGCTGCATGATTGGCTGATTAGATAACCGCATGAATAAGTAGGTGAACCGGTTTACCTAATAAAGTGATCACTGATTATATACACTGGTGGCCAGAAGTTTGGAATAATGTACAGATTTTGCTCTTATGGAATGAAATTGGTACTTTTATTCACCAAAATAAAGTTTGGACATTAATAATGTGGAAAAATTACTATTACAATTTGATTTTTTTTTCCAGAACTTCTTAAACTACTTCAAAATGCCCAAGGCTATACAATGCTTGAAATTGCCAAAAAAAATTAAAAAAAAACCTTGAAGATTTCATACAAAGGTGTACACTACAATCTTCTAAGACAAAGGACAACTTCTAACGAGGACAGAAAGAGATGTGGAAGGCCAGATGTACAACTAAACAAGAGGATAAGTACATCAGAGTCTCTAATTTTAGAAATAGACACCTCACATGTCTTCAGCTGACAGCTTCATTGAATTCTACCCGCTCAACACCTGTTTCATGTACAGATGAACAGTAAAGGGAAGACTCAGGGGTGCAGGCTTAATGGGAAGAATTGCAAAGAAAAAGCCACTTTTGAAACAGAAAAACAAAAAGAAAAGGTTAGAGTGGGCAAAGAAACACAGACATTCGACAACAGATAATTGGAATAGAGTGTTATGGATCTTAACCCCATTGAGCATTTGTGGGATCAGCTAGACTGTAAGGTGTGTGAGAAGTGCCGGACACATCTATGGCAAGTGCTACAGGAAGTGTGGGATGAAATGTCACCTGAGTATCTGGACAAACTGACAGCTTGAATTCCAAGGATCTGAAAAGCTGTCATTGCTGCACATGGAGGATTTTTTTATGAGAACTCTGTGAAGTAATTTCAGATTGTAATAGTAATTTTTCACGTTATTAATATCCTGACTATACATTGTGATCAGTTGAATGACACTTTGGTGAATAAAAGTACCCATTTCTTTCCATAAGAGCAAAATCTGTACATTATTCCAAACTTTTTGCCACCAGTGAATGTGTGTGTATGTGTGTGTGCGTGCACACGTGCACACACACACACACACACACACACACACACACACATACATACATATACATATACATTTTCTTTTCTTTTTTTCTCCCTAATGATGCTGTGGAGATTTTGTCTTTCAATTAAAACACAGCTCCTGAAGTGCTCTGGTACCTGTTCTGCTGTCTTTTCCTGTTCATCTCTCAACCCATCCCCGCTCATCTCCCAAACATACTGTATGCTTTATTCTGCTAAACTGTTTGTGCACTTCTTAACACAGACTGTCATATTCTATTAATAAAAGAGTTATGTAAAATCTTGTGACCTGTTCTTATCGCAGCCTGCAACAGTGCGACACCACTGGGTTCACCGAAGAAGACAAGAGGGCAAATGCAAACAGTGCGGAAAGGTGGGTAGAATGAGTCTAAATAAGAGTGTTTAGAGATAAAACATTAGAAATATTACATGCATCACATAACAAAGACTAATAACTGAATTCTAAAGCATTTAAAGGACTTATTAGTGGTCTGTTCTCTAATCTCTTCCTGCAGGGGTTTCAGCAAAAGTTTGCTTTTCACAGTAAAGAGATTGTAGCCATTAGTTGCTCCTGGTGCAAACAAGCAGTAAGTCCCTCTATTTCCAGTAAGCCTGTATTTTTTGCAGAGCATGTACATTTTTGTGTCTGTGTGTAACAACTCTTCTCTCTCTCTCTGTCTGTGTACAGTATCATAATAAAGTGGCATGCTTTATGCTGCAGCAAATAGAAGAACCATGTTCATTAGGAGCACATGCCGCCGTTATAGTACCACCTACCTGGTTCATACGGGTTCGCCGACCTCAGGTATCCACACACTACACACTGTTACTTTGTAGCATTGTGCTGTAATGCTTGATTTATTCACATTTTATGTGAAAGATCAACAAACTGTATTAGATAATTAAATACATTTTGTGAGTCTGTAAATTATTGACCAGTGCTGTCAGCATCTCCTGTGGTTGAATTAAATGCTAAATGCTAGGTACACTCACCCTCATTCACCCTCATCCTATACAAGCAATATGACACACTGGTAACATTTTCTGGTAAACATTTAATTCCACAAAATTTACAAATTGATGCAATTTTTCAAACCGCATCATAGTTTTACATGGTTTCTCAAAAATATTTAAGAAATGTTCTGCTCTGCTACAGTATGCTTTGCTTAGAAATAATTTTGTCTGGCCTTGAACTCTATATATACTGTATGAAAGAGCTGTTCAGCACAAATTGAAATAAATAAAAAGTTACAAAATTGGCAGCTATTCTGTGTTCAGCCACTAGCAACATTACAGTGTGTTTTAAGCATTATTACATTTTATTGAGGAGCTGCTTTGTAATTTTTTTTGTTTTGCTGTATTTCAATTCCAGTCATCACTAAAGTCAAGCAAAAAGAAGAAACGAACATCTTTCAAACGCAAATCCAGCAAAAAGGGAGCAGAGGTATGTGTCAAACCAAAAAAATGGTCTTTGTGGTTCCACAGGATGACCCAGTAAAAAACAACATGATTTATCTTCATCCAATCTCTCTCTCTCTCTTTCTTTCTTTCTTTCTTTCTTTCTTTCTTTCTTTCTTTCTTCCAGGAGGCTCGATGGAAGCCCTTCATAATGAGGCCTATTCCCTCTCAGCTCATGAAGCCACTACTGGTATTTGTAAACCCAAAGAGTGGAGGAAACCAGGTCTGTTGATAATGATGATGATACCAGATCAGTCTGACTGTGTATGAAGTGCACTTATTACAACAACAGTTTGTCTCTTTCTCTTTGTCTCTCTCTCTCTTAGGGATTTAAAATAATTCAGTCCTTTCTGTGGTATCTAAATCCTCGGCAGGTCTTTGATCTCAGTCAAGGGGGTCCTCAGGAGGGGTCAGTACCTGTATATGCATGCCCTCAGAAGAATAGTAGTAAACTCTGTCATGTTTATATTGTGATGTGTATGTTTATGCGTATTTGTAGGTTGGAGATGTTCCGCAAAGTACACAACTTGCGAATCCTGGCTTGTGGTGGGGATGGCACGGTGAGTGAGCATATATGTGTGAATATGACAATAATCTGAGAAGAAATAGTCATGTGGATGTTAGGTGAGTTGAGTGTGTGTAATAATAATAAACCCCTCCAGCATTAGGCAGCACTGCATTCACATCTCCCTGCCTGTTAGCTGAGCAAGAGATGTTTTTCCTGTCATAATACTGTGACACTTTTTTGAGTCACATGTTTGAGTTTTCTGACATGCAATGCTGATGTGTGTGTCTTGGTTTACCCTATGCTGTCACATCTCTGTAATCCATCTGTGTGAGTAATTAAGAGCATTAAATGTTGATCTGAATGCAGTCATATTTCACACTGTGACTTTGATCCATAAGGGAGAAGTTCAGGAATAATGCCATAAGCCCATGGAAATAAGTAGTTTAATTCCACCCATCCCATCACTCCTCCCCCATTCAGCCTAACTGCACTTTTCTGCAGTTTTGAGGAAAACGCACCATAGATTCATACTCTCTCATAAATACTCTCTCACGTTTTTGTGTGGTTCTTTGAACTCTCTGCACTGCGTTGGTTGTGATTTTACAATACAAGATAACTAATACTAGTTTGTTTTTTACTGTAGGTTTTCACTGTAGGTACTGTATGCTCTCTCTCTGTCACAAACACACACACACACACACACACACACACACATGCTGACGTTAAGTTATGTTTTGTCTCAGGTGGGCTGGATCTTGTCCACTCTTGATCAGCTGCAGCTCAATCCTTCGCCTGCTGTGTCAGTACTTCCCCTGGGCACCGGAAATGACCTCGCTAGGACACTAAACTGGGGTGGGGTGAGTAAAACTTCTGTCACAAATCTATGGTAAAGATAGAGAGGTGCGCTTATTTGCGCAATATATGAGCATTTTTGAAAGTCTGTGTGTGTGTGTGTGTGTGTGTGTAGGGTTACACAGATGAACCTTTGAGTAAAATTCTGTCTCACGTTGAGGATGGAAATATTGTTCAGCTAGATCGATGGAATCTCCATGTGAAGCCCAACTCAGATGCGGGCCCAGAAGAAAGAGACGATCAGGTGACGGACAAGGTAAGAGCTCTGGAACCCATACAATCTCTTGCTTTGCTGTTTTACACACAGTCAAATGCAGCAGTATCATCTGCATCAGCAGCTTAAGTGTGATAGTCAGATTGATCTGTGCTCCACAGCTCCCCCTAGACGTCTTCAATAATTATTTCAGCCTTGGTTTTGATGCTCGTGTGACACTAGAGTTCCATGAATCTCGAGGTTGGTGTAAAGGCATTAATCTATTATTTATTACATGTGACCATATATTAAGACTTTAGAGTAGAATCTTGTTTGCATGTTTGTGTGCATGTGTCTTTTGGGGTTTGTAAGATAAGATTGTTTTTAATAGTAAAAAAAAAATGTCTTGCTAATTGAGATTAATTAATTCTCTCTGTCCTCAGAGGCCAACCCTGAGAAATTTAACAGCCGATTCAGAAACAAAATGTTCTATGCAGGGGTAAGTGAGACGCATGCACTCTCTCACAATCAAATGGCCACATTCTCAGACAAGTTAATGCTTTTATTTAATATTTAGTTTTAATAGTAATATAATTAAGATGTGAGTGGGATGGTGATATGCATAATGATTTTTCTTTTTAATACAGACAGCATTTTCTGATTTCTTGATGGGCAGTTCCAAAGACCTGGCCAAACACATCAAAGTTGTGGTATGTACAGAGTTTAGCTAAACAAAGAGCCTTTTGTGCAGAGCAAGAGAGGAAATGGATTGCACACATGGAAATCTGTGTGTTTTGAAATGCTAATAAGCCACTGTTGTTTTAGGTCTCCAAAGTATTTGAATGTTTGTTTGCATTTCTTCATCTTGGGCTTTAAGCACCAAGAGATAGTGTCTACTTCAGTGTTGAAAGTTTTTTTCAGCTGAATGTTTTATTGTTCTAGAGGCTTACAATTCAAATTCAAACTGCTTTATCTGACTCTCATTCTCTATAGTGTGATGGGACAGATTTGACCTCTAAAGTCCAGGATTTGAAGCTGCAGTGCTTGGTCTTCCTCAATATCCCCAGGTAACACACCGCTCTATATACCTGTAATAATAATATATTCTTGTATCTGCTCCAGATATGACAGTGTTAAGTGTTTGTATATTTGTGTGCTAATGTTTATTGCAGGTATTGTGCAGGCACTATGCCATGGGGCAATCCAAGTGAGCATCATGACTTTGAGCCTCAGCGGCACGATGATGGCTGCATTGAGGTCATTGGATTCACAATGACTTCACTGGTATGCTTCACCTCATTACATAGTTATTAATTGACCGCAAATCAGAAATATGTCTTTTAGAGTGAAGTTGGTGAATTTACACTCTCTCTATATTGTGTCTGTAGGCCACACTGCAGGTCGGAGGTCACGGTGAGAGGTTAAATCAATGTCGTGAGGTCACTCTTACCACCTTTAAGTCGATCCCCATGCAGGTGGACGGAGAGCCTTGCAAACTAGCACCATCTGTCATTCACATCTCCCTTCGAAACCAGGCCAACATGGTGCAGAAAACCAAAAGACGCACATCGATACCACTGCTCAATGAGTACGTGCAACATGCACACATTTGTGAGAACACACTCATTCGTGGCTGACCACAAAAGGATTCATCTAAAAAATGGTCTCACCCTCTAGTTGTTGCAAACCCATATGACTTTCTTTCTTCTTTGAAACACAAAGGGAGGTGTTAGGCTGAATGGTGACTGAGGCTAAAATTCTGCTTAACATCTAATTTTATATTCTACAGAAGAAGGAAAGTAATTTGAGTTTGAAACAAGTTGAGGGTGTATAAATGAAAGAATTTTCATTTTTGGGTGAACTATCTTATAAGATCAGGGTCATTGCAATTTCTGAATGTGCTTTATAAAGCATGAAAGCTCTTTAAAAGGGCAACTGGCTAAAATGTCCACACACCAACAAATGTCTGTGTATTTGGTGGGAGGTGATTTTAATAAATATTCAGAGTGAGCCAAAAGTTTAACTCTGCAGGTTTGCTTTCTCTCTATTGAGCTGTTACTAAAAGTGAGAGGTTTAGTGTGATTTACAAGCTCTCTCTGTCTCATTGCTTTTCTCTGAAACTGTAAAAGTGAATATATTACCCTCATAAAAGCTTACTAAGGACAGAGAAGCTTGCTTTAGTCTTGCCAAATTAGATAATCGCTTTCTCTCTCTCTCTCTCTGAGGTTTTGTTAATTTCACACCTGGCCAGTTCTGCGGGGGAAAGCACTGTATCGACGGCAGATAGGCCCTTAATGTAACCCCCGGTAAAATGCAAAATAACGGAAATGGAGTTGGATTTAATACGTTTTGTGACAGTAGCGCTGTTTGGTGAAGCAGCAGTCAAGGGCAGAATACTGTACCTAAACAAGACGGCACACTGACTCTCTATTATACACTGCAGTTATTGAAAGTTTCAATCTGTGAGATGTTTCTGCCATAGATCCTGTTTCATTATGTACGTGTACATTGTGTTTTTCTGATTGGATTTTTTTTTCCTGTCCAGCAGTCAGCAACCATTTCCAGAAAGGTTACGGATCAGAGTGAGTCGCATCAGCATGCACGATTATGAAGCTCTGCACTATGACAAGGAGAAACTCAAAGAAGCTTGTGAGTATCAAATGCACACACATATAACGTTATATAAAAATTTTCAGTCCAGAAAATACACAATACACAATGCTATGAGTGTGTAAATGTAAGTTTTCAGCACTAGGTGTCATCACAACACTGCAATGAGTGATTAAAGTCTCTTGTGCAGACGTTTTAGTGGGTCTCTGAGAAACATTTCAGACATGTATCAGAAATAGATTTAGCTTTGGGTTATGACACAGAATCTTTTCACAGAATCTATGTAACATGGGATCACTTGTGTGTGTACGCGTGCGTGTGTTATTCTGCTAGTGTGAGAGTTAAAAACATACCTGCAGGTGTGTGTGTGTGTGTGTGTGCGCGCGTGTGCGTAAAAGGGACAGATAAATGAAAGACATGGAGAGATGAGCTTTTTTGCTGTTCATACAGTTTTTCTGTACTCTCCTCTGTGATCCAAAAATATAACACTCATTCCTGCATCCCCTCTGCATGCTGCTGTCAACCCCTCTTCACTCTTCTGAAGAGCTTTGACAATACATCAACTAAACAGAGACAGAGAGCAAACCTGAATAGAATTTGGGAATGACTGTTCAGATGTTGCTAAGCAACCCAACATTCCTCAATGGAAGAGACCTCTCCCATCTCTCTGTTCTCTTTCTCTGCTAGTTTCTTCCTGCTTCCCCTGTTGCTTTCTCTCTCTCTTCCTCCCCACTTTGCCAGAGAAGCTTTCCATCCTCTTGAGAAAGCTAATTTAATTCAGAAATATTGCTGTGCCTTTCTGAATCCTGTGAGAATCTGCTGGATCTGTGTCCCTATACACAGTAGGGCATGACTTCCACTCTGAAACTTTCTGTATCTTCATCACGTCAAGCCTGGTTGGGTTTGTCACTGAAATGAATCGGTGCATAGCTGTGATTAGGGCTGCCAAACGTCCCGTATTTAAGGGAACAAACTTGCTTTTCATATGAAATCCTTACGGATTTGTCGTGTTTTTTTTAACATCTTAACACCCAAACTGCTAAGAATATCTCACAAACTGAGAGAAATGGACCTGAAACACACCTTTCTCGTGAGTTGTGTGATATATTGGCTGTTGCTACATTACATGGATACCACACTTGGCAGAAGTGGCTGGGGGGAAACATCAATAACAGTCAGTGCCAGTGCGGTCAAAAGCAGGAGAATGTTGTCGAACATATTGTATTTGAGTGCATGATAGTTGTGATCACAATCGGATTCACAATTCCAAATCAACAGTAAACGTAGGGCTGGGTATTGAGTTCGATACATTTTAGGCACCGTCCAAATTGCCTCTAAATAATCGTGTATCGAAAAATGTCTTGCCGTTCGGTACCAAATTTCGATACCTAAGGGGTTAATCTCGTGCCCAAATCTAAAAGTGCTGGTGATTGGCTGTGCTTAAGCATCAAGGAAAAGCACACATACACACACACACACACACACACACACACACACACACACACACACACACACACACACACACACACTAGTTTTAACACAGTAGTTATTTTAGTTACTTTCTACTAGGGGTGCATGGTTTACCGGTAATGACGAAGTATCGCAACACCAAAAAAATTTAAATGGTACGATATCATCTTGTTGATAATTTTGGTACCATATTGCAGAATGCTTACATTAGCAAAATGATATGAGATGTGACAAATTTGAGATTAAATCAATGACAATTTTAATATAATATAATCTGGATATGGCAAAGTGTGATAATTAAACAGAAGAAGGATGTAATTTAATTAAACATTATTCAGTCACATGTGCTGCACGCTACAGAATGAACAAAATGTCTGTCATATGATTCCCACACAAACATACCACACACTGCTGCTGTTTAATTTTCATGCAGTGTGTTTAGAGTATAAATGGCTGTTAACACTTAAATGAACTCCTCCGTTGCAGCTCGGAGATTTCAGCTCAAGAGTTGCGACGGGAATATCCCTGCATTAATGTGAAACTTGATATAAATAACCCATCAAAAACAGGAAGAACTCAAAGGTCTGTCAAAATAAAAGCCCCACTAACATGAAAGCTCTATTCAAATGGATAATTATCGACAGAAAAATTTAACTACTGTACAAAAATGTAATATTAAAAAGTAGCAATAATACTCATAATAACAATTATGTAATATTGAATAGTTGTTTTATTATTATTATTATTATTATTGTTATTATCTGTAAGCAATATCCCAAAGCAAGCAGCCTTGCGCCACAGGTAATCAGATTAGTTTTTTCTTTAATGTTTTCATTAATACTGTGAAGCTGTTTTGCAGCATTTTATTTGACCAAAAATAAAATAGCAATTTTTGGTAAAAATATACATATATTTTTGTTTTATTTATTTGATTAAAACTGTATGTATAAATTTGATTAAACACAATTTGATCATAACGTTTAATTAAAACATTTAACATAGAATCCAGAAAAATTACATTGGAAACACTTAATTTGTATCTGTAAGACTTTATGCAGTTCTTTAAATCGTGTAAAGTCTTAAAAAATCTGAGGCTTTTTATTTGTTGATTATAGGTTCGATTTGGTATCGATATCGAGGTACCAGGGCTGGTATCATACCGAAGCCAAAATATTGGTATCGGAACAACCCTACTTTTTACAAACTGATCACCCCAATTTTTTTGATTTACAAGAACAAGTTTTTGCATCCATCCATGCTGGTTTTCAATAATTTGCCTATGTAAACAAGCATGAAGTAGACCTCTTTAACAATTGTGCAGCGTCTTGCACAGGAGCACTGCTGAAGAGTCCCGTATTTGGCTGTGGTAGAAACCTGGCAACCCTAGTTGGGATCTCATTAAGGGATTCATCCATGCTTTCACCATTTACATCTGAAGTGACTTGGAAATTAGGATGTGTATATACATGAAAGGACACATTCACCCTTAGCAACCACTGCACACACATCATATTTCATCATATTCTTCTCCTCTTAATGACAGCAGAGTCAACAGCAGGCTTAGAGCCTTGAGTCTACAAAATGCCTGCAGAGATATTGAGTCTTGTAGAGACTAAATTGCCACATCCTCCCCATCACATCCTATTACTGTTTGACCTTGTTTCTTGGGAAATCTGAGGATTAGTTTGAATGAGCTTGATTGGGTCTCAGCAAGCACTCGTTGGACATGGCAGACATAAACTGCCATAAATCATATTCATTAACCGGTCAGTAGAAATATTCATTAAACAGAGATTAATTTGGCAAAGTTGCAAAAGTTTGTTTGTTTGTTTGTTTTCTTTCTTTCTACACCATACCTCTCTTCCTCTCTCTTATATTTTTACTCCTTCTCCCACTGCTGATCAGTATTTTCAGAGAGAAAACATTTGGGCCAAGTTTTTCTCAACAAACAGCAGCCTGTTACTGTGAGTGATTGAATGATTCTGTTTCTTCTTTCCATCTTTCTTTTAACTTAATTTTTTTCTCTCTCTCATCCTTATCTCAGCGATCCCAATGGGTCTCATTGTTGTCCCAGGAGACAGTGATTTGGAAACCTGCCGCACTCACATCGAGAGACTACAGGAGGTAAAAAATGAGGGGGTGGGTATAACAGATGGAGTGGTTATGAAATAAAAAAATTTAAATTAGGATGATAGGAAAAGAGAAATGAGGAGTGAAGTGTTGGTGTTGGTGTTTGATTAAGAGAAGAGAATCTAATGACAGAGAAGTTTTATTCAGTGCAACAGATAGTATGAAATATATACCTTTCACGTCATCTCATACTGTCTTTTGTCTTTTCTTTAGGGAACAGTGGTTAGATAAAGAATTTCACTTTCAGCTATGAAACTAAATGGTTCCCCAACCAATCTGAGCCTTTATCTAGAGAAATATGCAAATTATGTCTTGTTGTATTGGCATATGGTAGGCAAGAGCAGGAGAATTTATCTTAAAATCTCTCACATACAGACACACACAGGCACACACACTGCTCTTCAGCATTCTTTAATGAAATACCCTAGGCGGTAAAGTTGTGTGAAAACTGGTGTGATTAGAGTCTCTGTGAAGTTGGTATTCTTTATTTTCAAACTCAAATTCACATGCTCATATTCATTCAATCAGTCAGCAGATGATGGTTATGTGCTATAGCATCTGCTATGCTGGTGAATAAACAGGGGTGTGAGATGTGTGTGTGTGTGTGTGTGTGTGTGTGTGTGTACAGTATGTAATCTGATCTGATCTGATCTAATGTGTAGAGTGTTTGATCTATGGGGTTTGTGTGTGTGTGTGTACAGTATGTAATCTGATCTGATCTGATCTAATGTGTAGAGTGTTTGATCTATGGGGTTTGTGTGTGTGTGTGTATCTAATGGAATGGGGTCTCCCACAGGACTTTGTTTCGTGTCACCCATCTCTACAGCGACTGGTGCTCCAGGTGGGTAAAACACTCCAGAGAGGTGAGACAGGCACACCTGGAGCACTTTCAGGAACAAGACTGGAAATACAGCTTGGTCACATATACTGAGAATTTGATGAAAATTCCTTTGATACAAACCTTAGATAATACTAGCACAGCACATTTCTGTACTCTAAAAGTAGGCTCTGAGTCAGAAGTGTTTTCTATGAGTGTGCGTATATCCCCAGAGATAAATTACGCAAAAGAGTTTGTTTTCAGATAGAGCTTAACAATATCCCTAAACCAAAGTATTCCAGAACCCATCCTAAAACTCTTCCACATCCTCCTGAGTGAGATTAGAGCACTCTAGCACCTCCTAAACATAGGACCCTCATTAGTACGACATTCCCTCATGACAGATGTTATAGGAGAAACTTCAAATAGGCACAAATTACAGTAAGCTCGGTAAGCTAAATCCACCAGCTCAGCCAACTGTTCCCCAGATATTTCCCCTGGGTCCTAAGTGCTCCCATGTGCTTTGTGTGGATGGATGCTGTTGATCACGTTTTAGCCTCTGTTGGGAATGGCAGCTTTATAGTTATGGTGCATGTAGGTGTTGTATTCATTTTGTGCTTGTGGATTCTTTGAGGAAAGTCTTTGTAGTGTGTATGTTGTGTTTAGATATAAGGTTCTGACTCAGTTGCATGAATTTCATGGCAAGTTATATGCAGTTGATGTTCAAATGGCACTTTGAAGCTTTATGGCAGGAAATAATGAAAAATTGGTTTGTGTATGCTGAAAATAGTAAAGTTCTGCAATGTACAGATGCTGTTTGTCTGCTCTGAGTTACATGAAATGCCATTAACCATGACTTCTCTCCTCATTTCTATCACTTCCCTTCATTCTCAGGAAGGTGATGGGACCAAACCTAAAGCTTTGTCATCACAGAGACTGTCGGCAAAATGGTGCTTTCTCGACTGTGAGTATTCTTTTACTGCAATGTGCATGTTGGAATTCAGAAGTATAGGGCTGGAATGGACCGAAGTCTCACTTCTTTATCTGTGACCAACACAGTGGCCTGCTACAGCACAGAACAGTTCATGTGAATTGTACTTATCAGTGCACAAAGTGTTATATTTTCCCATGTGAATAAAACTGCAGAGAGTAAAGGTCAGAAATTCAAAACATGAGTCAGGCCTACAAAATACTTTTAGTGCCACAGTCAGCTACAGTACAGTTGAGAAAGAGCACAAAAGAAAGAGTCATGAGTCTTCATATTAAAGAAACAGAATATACTCTGAAATTTCAGCTATAATAAGGAGTATCATTAGAATGATATTTGTCAGCAGGAGAATTTGAGCTGCAGAGAAAGAGCTAGGAGCTGATTTCTGCATATTAACAGCATGTCTGTCACGATGAACACTGTGTGCGTGTGCTCCACCAGGTCACACCTGCAGATCAGCATCAGCTCAGAAAATTTATGAAAGAGCTCATTGCTCATACATACAAGCACACAATCTCACATGTGCCTACAAATACACGCATGCACACACACACACACACACCTATGCCTTAATTTGCAATTAAGGCCATTGAGCCGCAGGATTTATCAACTCTTTGGAAACAATTAATGTCTGTTTTTTTTTTAAAGTTGTAATCAGTACATATTGCTGATTATGTTCTCTGACACTTAGCATTGTAGATGTGGCATCAATCAAGAGCAAACGCTTTCAGTGATCGATTAAGATTGTAGAAATACACTTTGCACAGTCAGCCTCTATGGAGCGAAGTTGTTTATATCTAGACAACACAAAGTTAAAGGCATATAATTATATTTATAGGATAATATTATAATCATATATGTGAATTAATAAATGGTGAAATTGCTAAGATAATGTCTGCATTAATTTTCTTGTGAAGGTCAATGCGATGTATGATGCTTGTGTTGAAAGGTGCGTTAAAGCCCTTTTGGAAATCTTGTAAAGTGAAAGGGCCTTTACACTGCAAAAAATTATTTTCAAGACAAGAATTTTTGTCTTTTTTCCCAGTAAATATATCTAAACATTCATAAAATGTGATTTATTTACTTGACAAGCAAACTGGCATAAGATTTTAAGTCTTGTTTAAATCTAATTAAATTAAGTGAACTTTATACTTAAAACAAGAAAAAAAAAATCTGCCAATGGGGTAAGCAAAATAAACTTCTTTTCCCTTTGAATTATTTTGCTTACCCCATTGGCAGATTTTTTTTTCTTGTTTTAAGTATAAAGTCACTTAATTTAATTAGATTTCTCTCAAAACAAGACTTAAAATCTTATGCCAGTTTGCTTGTCAAGTAAATAAATCACTGTGGCAGGGCGGAGGGCTGGGCCGGGTCGTGATTCTACATACCCGGTCCCGTATTAGGCTAATCAATCCTCCGAGAGGGATAAAGGCCGACTGCAGAGGATGGTGCGGGAGAGAAAGATCATTTACGGACATGTCCGTCATGTGTGTGTGTGTGTTTTGTCTTTTAGGTTTATCATTAAAATATGATTTATATTGTCAAGCCAGTTCTCGCCTCCTTTCCATTGAACTCTTTTACAATCACATTTTAAGAATGTTTAGATATTTTTACTGGAAAACAAGACAAAAATTCTTGTCTTAAATAATTTTTTGCAGTGTAGGCGTCTTTTGACAGCATCTCAAGACTCTGGACATTAGTCATCATTACACACAAATCCTCCATGATAGCAACCTAAACTGCTACACATCAAACTGACACTATCTCAGTACTTCCATCTTTCCACCCTTTTTATCATCCCTCCATTCCAGTCCCTCCTTCCGCTCCTCCCACTGGCCCAGTGCAGAACTCATCTGCTCATTCTAAGACTAAAGATCTTCTGAGGGCTTCATTACCAGAGCCGAGTGCGGCAACATGAGACAGAACTTTTTGTAGTGATTGTGACCACTTCTGATCTCTGCTCATTTTAATGAAGTTGCTGTCGAAATTATTTCAAGTCCAGGTTTGATTGTCAATGCTTCCAAGTAACACTTAGGGGCAGTATATATACAGCCAATACATGGGGGAATCATGTGCAGTAACTGTTATTTACTGGGATGAGGACAAGCTGTTGGAAGTGTATGCATTGTATACACTCCCCACCACAGTTCATTATATCTTTATCATTTCATTCATTTGAAAAATGATCATATCATTTATCGTTTGCTTTTTTGAGATGGGAGATCTGTGGCAGTTTCTTTTCCTGCTCATTAAGAACGGCATGAGGGGGAGTGTTCTGTATGTGAATGTCACACACAAACACAAATCCATTGAAACCATTGGTCCAAATAACTGGATTGACCTTTTTTGGCAAAAAGTGAAATGTTATGGGTTCACCCAAAAATCTAAATTATGTCAGTTACTTACCTGCATGTTGATCCAAACATGTATGAATTTTGTTTCCCCTTCGAACACAAATGAAGAATGTTTGAATATTTGCCTCAGTCACCATTCACATCAATTGCATATTTTTTCATACAATGAAAGTGAATGTTACTTCACAAACATTCTAACCCTTCCAACTTCACTAAGAGGCGAACATTCTGCCTTACATCTCATGCCTTCTGCCTTACATCCCATGTGTTCTATAGAAGAAAGAAAGTCAGACAGGTTTGGAACATGAGGGTAATAAAAGATGACAGAATTTTCATTTTTGAGCAAATTATCCCTTGAAGCATGTGCTAAGAGCTTTCTTGTTGAACAGATGCATTGCATTTGCATATCAGTTCATCACAATGATAAGCTGTTAAAACATTATTGTGGTGTAAATAAACACTTCATAAAAAGATCGAGAGAGCTTTTCTCTCATGTGGTCCAATTTGAACTTACTCTTGGAGTTGTTGGACCTACTCAGTGGTCTGATTTTGTCTTGTAATTACAGCTACAACAGCAGATCGATTCTACAGGATTGATCGAGCTCAAGTGAGTCCTTCATACCAGTCTTTCTATTCAATATATGTAATTTTAACATCTTTTGAGTGTCAATTCACATTTATATGAGGTATGTGGTATCGTCTTCTCAGGAGCATCTTAACTACGTGACAGAGATTTCTCAGGATGAGTTGTTCGTTTTGGACCCAGAGCTGGTTGTCACAGAGACAGTCAGCACGTCACCAGGCATGCCAGATCTGGTGGACTCCTCAGGAGACATACCATCTGTTCCACGCAAATTTGACTTTCCCTCATCCTCCTCTTCTCCATCAAACTCACCTGGACCAAGGTGAGACACAATAAACACACACATGCACAAACATCTGTAACTGTACATATGCATCTAGTGCCATTATTTCAGCTAATCTTTGTCTTTATATTTATGCTTTTGATAAATTAGTTCTATAAATTCTACAAACACTTAAACCAGGAGACTTGTTTGTTATTAGCAGCAGCTCATAACTCAGATTGCTGTTAATGAGACCGCAGCGTCTGCTTTGGAATCTGCCATCAGGGAGCTATAGTGCATTGAGCCGTCTGGTGGCACTGTGGTTCTCACAGTTGAGCTGCTTTATACAAACACTAGATTAACAACATTAATTCCACTATACTGAGAACTGTAAGATTAACATTCACCTAGGGCATTTATAGTTGTAGCATCTGAAATACTTTTTAGATGAGCTTGCGCAAATGTGTAGGCTAGTTCATATGTGAATGTATTTGCATGTTTAGGGATGAAAATGTGAAATTGGGTGGGTGTGGATGTACTGTATGTGTGTGAAGCAGGATGATTGTGTGTTTCAGAGTGAATAAACCAGAGCATTTCCTGCAGCGCAGAGCTTGATCCGCTACTATTTATAGCAGCCTGATAAAGTCATACAGTACCCCAGCCTTTTCTTATCGTGCGTGCGTGTGTGCGTGTGTGTGCGTGTAATGCGATGTATATGTTTTGCAACAGAGCATTTGGACTCTGGGCAGAAGGAAGTGTTGTAATGGATCTGGTTGAAACAAACACAGTCAAGTGCAATGCACTGGGCATTACTCTCCTCTGATTATGTCATGATTGTATAACCCATCGGATAGGAGCTTTTAGTTCTGGCTCCCAATGGAATTCATTGAGCGAACACTCAATGCACTTTCAGTCCTTTGTGTGTCCTGATGATGCTGCTGCTGTCATGTGTTCTGTAGTTGTGTGGTAATGATCAGCCTTTTGTCCTTAGGTGCTGTGTCTGTTTGAGAATGAGCACCATGCCCTGATATGCTCTATATCTTTCTGTATTTAAACATCAGAATGACTCAAAAGAAATCTATAGAACTCAACAAAGCCTGTCTACTTTTTCAGCCATCTTGGTTCTGGAAGTACAGTAATTTCCCAATTATTTTTTTTCCATAGAACTTTTTTATGAAGGACTTTGTCATTACTATGTAATGATTTAAACCAGCCAGATCAGAGGTGAATCGCAACGTTACAAACTTTGATTTGAAGCAGAAAAGCATTTGAAATTGAGACAAAAAGATGAAGGTTACAAGACTGTGTACTTACAATACTGTCTTTCATGAGAGAATGAACTAAAATCCCATGAAGCAATGTGAATGACTATGATAAAAAGTATATAAACTATACATTTAAGCTTATTGCAAAATATTGAGATATATACAAATATACAAGTAATCTGAGAGTGTAGGGAGATTGACTCAATTGCATCATTAGGTCATTAGCTCACTGTAGGTCTGTCTTTAGAGGTGTACATTACAGATTATTGTTAAAAATCTATTCCTCTATGGAGAAAATGTATATGATTTTTACTTCTGGAACCTAACTGTTTTACTGTATTATTATCATTTTGTCAGCCTTAGATACTTTAATGTTCTACATTTCCCTCACATTTTTTAAGGTTCACTCTCAGACACTTGGGTATTTTACATCAAAGCTGAATGTTTCTTTAATCAGTCTTGTTTTCTCTAATAATTGTATATAATTTATTGAACTCTGTTGTGTCATAAACAGCACAAGCATACAGTATAAACTGTCTTCCTACTCTTTTACTTTTATGATTTGTTTTGGGGTATGTGTCTGGCTTTTTTCTTGCAAAATGTTGTAAACAGCAGCATAAACTATTTCAGATGTCATTATGGCCATCTGCTGGGCTTTTTGTTGCAAGAGGCTTAGACATTTTCTTATTTGTCAATACTTAAATCTGGTGTCTGCAGTCTTAATGGCATATCTGGTTATGTCTAAAACTGAAAGCATCTTTCAAAGCTTCAGAGAACTTTGGCTAACCTTCTTGTATTTTGACATCACTTCTTTACTCTCTTCTCATAATTTTGTCTTATATATTTGGCATGTTCTTCTATTCATTTGTATATTTTGTGTTTCCTATTTTTCATTTATATATATATCTATCTACATATATATATATATCTATCTACATATATATATATATATATATATATATATATATATATATATATATATATATTCTTCAGCACTTTTTTTTGGGATACATTTTTTGCAACTTTTCTGTCCTTGGTTTGTTTTCAGTCACACGCGTATGGCTGCTGATGCATTTCACAGGGATCATTATCCATTAACTCCCTTATGGAAGAAGTAATGATCTCTAGCCAAGCCAACACTGAACATGCTTTTGTTCAATTCAAAATCACACAGAATTACTCATGAAACAAGCATTAAATTAATAAATGGATGTAATTAGCCTTTGTGTTTTCTATGTGTGGAGTTAAGGGCTGAGTTTGCCAGGGTGAGCTGTAGGTGAATAAAGTGACACACCGCATTGTCTTTTTGAGTGTCAAGAAATATCGGGTCTCTCGCTCGCTCGCTCGCTCTCTCTCTCGCTCGCTCGCTCGCTCGCTCGCTCTCATTGTCTCTTGTCTCTGTAATGTTTTTCCACCAGTTATGCTTTTCTACCAAATGAGATCAGACTGCTACAGGGGGATACATTCAGTGGAGATGAAAGGATAGTCTAGCCTGGTTTCTTTCTCTTTCTCTCATATTATTATTATTATTTTTTATTTTTTTCAATCAGAAATAACATCTAAAGCTATTGGATTTTTTTTTGTCAACCAAACTTTAATGTGTTGTGTAATGTCTCAGGCCAGAAATATATTCTAACCAAATGCAGATGTGAATTCAGGACCAACGGATTGGAAGTATTGAATGTTTTCCTTTTATGCATACAGTACTAGCTGCATTGCTGTGGTGATAACAAATCTCAGTGCTTAAGGGAGTTGTGCCATTAAACTGGATGTGTTATTATTCTGGTAGACTTCTTGTGACTTACTCTGCAAGTTTCTCTTTAAAACCTGACAGAGAAAAATGACCTTATAAATCAGTTTACACCAGTAACTTTCATAGCACAGCCATTGTGACAATGCTGAGATTGTAATCTGTACTTTGAAATGCTGCCTTACACATTTTAGAATGTAGCAACAAATCACAGCCGCAATTTTCATTTCATATTTTAGGCTTATGATAGTTGCTGAAATAATGACTGGCCTTTGATAAAGGTCCCAATTTAGAGATATAGTCAAATATTCGACTTGATAATGTATCTCTCTATCTCTCTCTCTCTTTCTCTTTCTCTTTCTCTTTCTCTCTCTCTCTGCCTCATTCCTTGTTTATTTAGGGTTGCGAAGCTCCAAAGGAAGCGTGTTTCCAGTGACAGTTCTGTGGCAGAAGCTCTTACACACAGTGCAGTGTCACACAGTGACTCACTCAGATCAGCCAAACCAGCTCTCAGCAGGTAAGAGGAACAGACAGAACATTTATGCTCTTCCAGAACACATATAGTATCTGAAACTAGAACCAACACGAATAAAGCCTGCTGACATTTATTTCTTAAATTGTTCTTTCACTTTATGATTCAATTTAAATGACCCAAAGCAGAGGAATGATTTCTATGAGAAATGCTGATCTGTGAATCTTGAGTGGTTCTGTGAAAGAGTTCTCTCTAGCTAATCTTTATTACAGACAAAAAAGAGCTAACTCCTCTCCCTTCTCTTTGTTTTAGTTTTTTTTCTTGAATAATAGCCATGAACTGGGTTTGATGGGCTGGGAGGTATGACAGTATACCTTGCAATGGTAGAAACATGGAGCAATGCAAATGCAGTGTTATGTGTCTCAAATAAGTTGAAATGAGGAAGGGTGTTGCAGCTTGTTGCATTTTTACACTGTAAAAAATTGTTTTCTTCTTTTTTTTTTTTTTCTTGTTTTCTCGTATAAAAAAAAATAATATATATATATATATATATATATATATATATATATATATATATATATATATACAACAATTAATTAGATTGCTTTGTAAACAAGATAAAATATCTTGTGCAATTTTGCTTGTCAAGTAAATCTTTTTATATATACACTACCGTTCAAAAGTTTGGGGTCACTTACTCATTCTTTATTTATTTATTTATTTCACATTTTAGAATAATAGTAGTCAGCAAAACTATGGAATAATAGAAATGGAAATATGGGAATTATTTTGTGACCAAAAAATCCAAAATAAATCCAAAACTATGTAATATTTTAGCATCTTCAAAGTAGTCACCCTTTGCCTAGATTTTGCAGACATGTACTCGTGACATTTTCTCAACCAACTTCTTGAGGAATCACCCCGGGATGCTTTTTAAACAGTATTGAAGGAGTTCCCATCTATGTTGGGCACTTATTGGCTTCTTTTCTTCATATTTTGATCCAAGTCATCCATTTCAAAAACTTTTTTTTTTTTTAGGAAATTTTAGATTTGTAATTAAATAAATGTATATGTTTTGGCAGAATAATATTTTGTCTACAAAGTTAATTTCAAACTTTTAAGCATACACCTTCAGATCAAAAGATTTTTAAGATCATGAGAAACATTTCAGACAAGTGACCCCAAACTTTTGAACGGTAGTGTATATGTATATAAGATTTACTTGACAAGCAAAATTGCACAAGATATTTTATCTTGTTTACAAAGCAATCTAATTAATTGTTGTGAGGTTTATGCTTAACACATGAAGAAGTATTTGCTAGTGGGGTAAGAAAAGTAAACTTATTTCAAAGGGAGAACAAATATATTTTTCTTAGACCATTGGCAGGTTTTTTTCTTGTTTTAAGCATGAGGTTTACTTGATTTTGTCAGATGTCTCTGAAAACAAGAACTAACAAGACCATTCTTGTCAAGTAAACATATCTTGTTTTAAGAATATTTAAATATTTATACTGGAAAACAAGACAAAAAGACTAAGAAAATTATGTTTTTGCGGTGTATTGAATTCATCTTATGTGCAGTCACAGATGTGTATATAGACTATTTTACAACAGTTTTAAAGTGGATCAGAATAAGTTTTACTGTTTTGAGTTTTTCTTTTTAACTTATGTACTACATAATATAAAGCTGTTTGTCCACTAGTGTCAGACTCGTTGTTTATTTGTAATGAATAATCATACCTTTTGGTTTGCGTCCATCAAGTTTCAAATAAAAAGATGAAGTATCGAGATGAAGTACCTTTCATTTATGAAGTATTTAATTAATGTATTTAACATATATATTTTAAAATGTGCTTGGGCCTGTGTTTGTATTCAACTTTGGCTGTGGCCAGCTGGCATTTTAGGCATAAATTTTCCTTGCGCCCCAACCGTTTGTGTTTGTGTGTGTGTGGGTGTTGTGTGTGTGTGTGTGTGTGTGTGTGTGTGTGTGTGTGTGTGTGTGTGTGTGTGTGTGTGTGTGTGTGTGTGTGTGTGTGTGTGTGTGTGTGTGTGTGTGTGTGTGTGTGTGTGTCCAAAAGGTTTTAAAGAATCCCACGCTGCATTTAAAAGTCTCTCATTTCCATGAGCAATTCATGAGGTAAAACTGTTTTCAGTCACATACAGTAAATGCAACCAGGCTTACATTGAAGAAAATAATTAATTACATTTATTATGTTTTGTTGTAATAAGTCTTCTTAAGTCTAGTTATTTCTGATTATTTAAATTAGATGAAAGTATGTTGTGCTTGTGATAAAGATATTAATTGCAAGACATATGTAAGGCTTTTAGAGAGCTTAAAACTAGTAAATCTCGAGAAGTCATTTGCGATTGCTAAATTTTTGCGCTCATTTTTACGCTAATTTATTTTCACACTTTGATCAGGAAGTGCAAAATAAACTTTTGTGCTGAAACAGCATACACTACCCCTGAATCCACTGACCCTCATGTTATCAGGCAGGAATTTAATACATTAGTCTGTTTTGGACTACTTGCACTAATCCTCATAACATACTGTACATTAAACAGGTTTACAATGTGCCTTAGTTGCCTATTTAATGAAACGCCACTTAAAATGAGTGTGCAGGAGAAGATTTTATGTTCCGGACATTTTTAGAGACTGAAAGACATATTCGAACCATTACAGTGTACAGCTTCTTCAAAATTCAGTGGAAGAAAAGTGTTCACATCTTTAATTCAGCCCAAGGCAATCTGAGAACACAATGGCTGGTATACGCTTCAAGCACATTTTACCATTTGTCCTCACACGGAGGTCCGTAGCTGACGTTAAACCACAGTTCAGCTTAAAGGGTTATTTCACCCAAAAAAGAAGGATTTCGATATAAGAGAAGAGTGCTGCCATGAATGGACGATTGGAATGACTGGATAGATGCACGAACGTCCATTTTAAGACTAATATAAATCTACAGTATAGCTAAAACAACTCACTTTTTTTCGCTGCTTTCCATTGCTGTAAACAGCGCACGCTTCCGCGTTCGTCAATTCTCACCAGAGCTTATGCTATGCCTACGTCATATCGGAACTCGATTCTCTTGTGAACGCGTGGATGGCCGTTATTGGAAGCCAGTGATTATAGTATATAAAGTTATAAATATATATATTTATATATATTTTTAGATTTTAATTTTTTATATTATTTTAATATTATTTATATTTTTCTTACAAAAATGCATCACTTTACTTCAGAAGGCCTTTATTAACCCCCTGGAGCAGTATGGATTACTTTTTTGATGGATGGATGTGTCAATCACTCACATCGTAAAGCTTGGAAGAGTCAATTATGGGATTAAATTATGGGATTATTTTTTATTTAATTCATTTTTAGGTTAACTAACCCTTTAAACTTCACAAGACAGATGGTTGAACGAGACTAGTAAAGGGTGTTAGCACCAGCAATCTTTATATGAAACAACTACACGCTTCTAATACAGTAATGCTCCATGTGTGAGGGAGCCTCAGGGAGAACAGATAGACCTTATGAATGCATGCATCACCTTATTTTTATTAAATGTATGTTTTAATCTTTATTTTGTGTCACTGTTTCATGATTAAGTATATCGATATACAGAACATGTATGTTGAAGTGTAAGAGCATAAGTAGAAGAGCTGTCAAAGATGAGTTATAATGTTTAAAATAGATTAAAAAAAACAGTATAGTGTTGTTAAGTATATTTTAGCACATTTATTTATTTATTTTGACAATAAAACTGCTTCATTCTGTTATGTGATTTTTAAAGCCTGCCGAGTAAGAGATGGGCTAATTTATTTATAATTTAATCCATCTGGTATATTTAACAAGAGTAAATACATTTGCAATCTTTGTATGGTGTAAATATCAATGAATGAAACTGAGTTTAGCTACATTTGGAAAGGAAAAAAATATATTTAGAGGCTAATTTCAGCAAATTATAAATTTGAGATGTCACATTAGTGCCAAAAACATGATTTATTGTTTTAATCAACTGACAGTCATAAAAAAGAAACAATCTGCCCTCCCATGAATAAACCTCTGCATGTAGGTGCTCTGAACGCTGTATCCAGAGATGCCGATCACTACGTAGATCGTGGAAGCAGTTTTGCAAGTAGTCCATTTGATGTGATAGCTTGTTCACCGGCATGTGTGGCTCCCAATGATTTTTAGCTGTTAGCTTCATTAACATAATCCATGGCCAGGCAGAGGGAGACAGAGCGCCCATTAGCACTTCTCAGTGGGAGGTGTTAATCACTTGACTGTCTGGACTCCCATCTGTGTTAATGCTTTGAACCACTGAAAATACACATCCTGCTTACTTGAAATTATCACTGGCTGTAGGTAGGGTGGGAACATACCACCATGGCAGTTACCAATGAGTGCAGTTCATGTATAAAGTGTTTTTTGCCGGAGGATGGAAGCAATTTTTTTTATGCAGAAGAAACATAGCGTCTGAAAAGCGCTCGTTGATGGTGCATTTGGAGAAGTTCATTGCTGTTTAGAGTCAGCAAGTTTGTTTGCATGAAATATCTCATATGTCATATCATGATAGACCATTAAAGAAATAAAATTTAAAAAGTTGTTGGAGTTCGCTGCCGAACTCAATGTACATGGTAAGGAACCATTTAAATGTACAATAACAATTATGAGTAACCAGGTTGTAATTAAAATCTATACTACTGATGCAGTGATAAGGCACAGAACAAAGTCAAAGGCAGTCGTTACGTGTGACACGTTCCCGTGATCTGTAAATGCTCACTGACTAGGAGGGCAAGATTAGAAAACATTCATTAAGTGTGACACCTCCCACCCAATTCAAGTTGTTCTGAGTCTGCTAGTGTAGAGTCAGCTAAAGTCATCGTTGGTGCTTGCCACACATCTGAAGTTCAAATGCACAGTTTTCCATTTAGAATGTGCATTTTTATTTTTATTAAATTCGACCAACTTTCGCGTTTTGAATTTGAATTTGACAACTTTAAAGAGAAACGATTTCTGGAAACAGATAAAAGTGTAACAAGGCTGCAGGTCTTCAAATGTTATAGTAGCTTTCCCTGCACAGAAGACAGTAGGCTTATCACTGCCTGACTGCTTTCTAGTCAGAAACCACAATCACAGATCTCCCCCGTGTGTGAAATCTGCTCTGTAAAGCAGCGAGGGCTCTCCTGGGCTCACACTCTTTTGTGTGTTCCTTAATGACAGGCTATTTGGAACCTATTAAGTTCTTTTAGGGTCAGTGATAGCTCAGATCTATAAAAAAAAAGGACATTTTGCTAAATGAAACTGCAGTGTCAGTATACTGTGTTGTGTTATGTAACATTCGTATTGATAATGAACTGGTATTCTGCTCCAGTGGGTTCTGAGCCACAACCCTAACCCTGCCTGAAGAGAGGAATCATTGCTCCAGACCTGTGATAATAACATCACTACTGTTTGTCACTGTGAAATGTGTCTGTTATATTACATCATATAGATGCTCTCTAATACCAAACCACAAAATGACACCCTGCCAATTCAAACACACGGTTCTATTCAAACAGTTTATTTTGTCTGTTATCACTGTAATCACTGTTATGTTATTATATATCTAGATATTTTTTATTGTTTATGTTCATGTCTTCATCATTTCTTATGTTCCCATTCCCATTAATTTTTTTTTTTGAAGGGTTGGCGGTGTTCATCGCTCAAACACAACAGCAGCAGATTTCAAACCTACCAGCAGGTGAGACAAAGCTCTCCTCCACTTTGTTTCTGTATTACTCCCATCTCTGTACCTTTTACATGGTCTCTTTTCAGAGCTGCTGTAGATATTAGTGTTAGAAGTGTTCAAAGAGCAGCTCTGCTCTTTTTGTCCCAGAGGGTATTGTTACTGGGGGCCTGTTGCTCTTCCTATCATGGTCTATGAGTAAGTGTCATTGCTGCAATGAGGAAATTAACTCCAGCACAGCAGGACCACACCATATCTGCTGCTGAATATTATTTTTACTGGCCTACTCTGTTTCTTATTGAGCCCAAGCTGTCTTTCCTGACAACTTCAGAGTGTAGAACCAGAACAGGGACACACAAAGAACACTCAAACTGGCAATTATTTGCTCAAACATAGACAATAAGAGTATAATAAAGCCTGGGCTGGTCTGGTCTTGTCTTGTATAATTGAGTCTGTGCTGGCCCTGTCTTGTCAATTCTAATTTGTTTGGCATGATTTGGTTCTTGTTCTGTCCATTTGTCTAGTGTGATATCTGTCATCCTATCCTCTGACTGCTGTTTGTTGGAGGACAATTTATTCCTGCAAAGAGATTCTGGACATGTCTAGCATGGCTTAGACAGGCAAAAACTTGTCTATTTTATGAAGGAGTTTGCTCTTATGTACTGTGTCACTAGGTGGCTAATTCACTTAACAGTTGCGCCACTTTTTCGCCTGGTATTTCAGTGTAAATATTATTATATTTAACAAAATGATCTATTTCAACACTGAATTTGCCTGCTTTAAAGGAATGTTCTAGGTTCAATACAAATTAAGCTCAATCAACAGAATTTGTGGCATAATGTTGATTACCAAAAACAAATATTTAAACTCGTCACTTCCTTACTTTAAAAAAGCACAAATCTGGGTTGCAGTAAGGCACTTACAATGGAAGTGAATGGGGGCTAATCTGTAAATGCTAAAATACTCACAGTTTCAAAAGTATAGCCACAAGGCATAAACAGTGTGCATGCTAACATGGTTTTAGTGTGATAAAATCCCTTACAAACCTTTCCTGTGAAAGTTAAAGTTATAGACAATTTTTATATTATAAATTCATATTTTATGTTATAGACAAAACTTGTTGCCATGACAACATAACACCGTAACCCTTAAAATGACTCTAAAAACGATTATTTAAAAAATGTTGCAGCTCTAGTTTTAACAAAAGAATTAATGTCTTTTTTATAAAATTATAAGCTTCACATTTCTTCCTTTTATACATCACTGTAACCTCCATTTTTCCTTTTTTTTAAAGAAAAGGAGGAACGGGTTGAAATATTTTTTTGTGGTAATCAACATTATTCTACAAATGCTGTTGATTGAGCTGAACTTGTATTGAACCCGGAACCTCCTTTAAAGCAGGAAAATTCAGCGCTGAAATAGAACTGCATCTAATTCAATATTTTCCTTTCCATGTAAACATGCATCCTTTCTATGCACTATAAATAAGGCTCACTGTAGATTCAGCTTATTCACAAAACTGCCCACCACAATGAACACCGCATTATTATTGCATGAAGAAAGCCGGCATTTAACAGTATTTTATTCAAAATATATATTAACATTTTCTATTGATCATGGATGTAAAATCAAATAATAATTATATATTGATGAAATGATGGAGAAGAGCGTTATAATATGACAAATATCCAGATGTGGGGTGTAGTCAAGTGTACTTTCTGTGAAAGAGATTCAGGTGTTCAGCAATTATTTTGTGGGCATGTTTACGCTGTCGCCTGACATGCATACAGTATATCCTTTAGGGAATTGAATGCTAAACCAGTGCAGACAATGCATGCAAAAAACTGTGTTTTTATCGGCTCTAATTCATTCTTCGAGAATTTCCTCTGATCTCCTCTATTCCCTACATTGTATAGCTCATCCGTACCTCAAATCAGGCTAACAAGTTTGATTAAACCATCAGCTTCTTGCCCAGGGACATTGATTGGCTTTCTGTTGTTGTATGATTTTGAATGGAAGCTGTAATTAATTAATGTGGGTTTTATGTCTTGTTTTTCTGTCATACATAAATGAGGGATTTATGTTGTCTTTTGAAATGGAATTAAAGCCCGACACAGGAGACAATGAGACTGATTCACATCTGATACTCAGAATAAATAACAATGCAAGAGAGAGAGAATGCTATGCTAAGTAGACCATTTTTAATTGTCTGTAGCTGGTAAATTGGAGGGAACATAATGGACATATAAAGGTTATATTGATGAAGAGAAACCAACTAGAACAGATATGCAAGTACAGCGAGGGCAGTTTAATGGGACATTGCAGCCTTCACTATCATGCTGAGATCCCGATGGTACCAATGCCTGATCGGTCCCTACAGAGCTGAACTTTTACCGTTAAAATCTTCATATTTTGAAGTCTCCTAATGGTATTGTATTCACAGCATGGACATCACACTCCGCATTAAGTTTTTGTTTTATAAAACTACTTTATATCTCAGTAGTGATTAGAAAAGGACATATTAGCTCATAATCTATACAGCTAAATACAACTATTGTGAATTGACTAGTGTTAGAATCGTGTGTTGTTTTGCAGGCTCAGTAATGTAAGTGAGAGCTGGTGATGTCTGGCTAATGTTGTGCTGGTTTGGATTCAAACTAATGAGGGGGTTCTAGAATCATTGAATAGTTGAATTGGAATGATAGGAAGTGGAATTTACTGAATTACAATTCAAAGAAATTCAACCCAGTCACACTATACTGTTCCATTAGTCCAAGACATGTTTTGTGACAAATAATTACGTTATTTATTTATTTTATTTTTACCAAGTATGACTATATTTATTAAATTAGACAAACAATTTTTCTCTGTAAAAATATATAAATAAATAAAATTAACATAGTCATCAAAAGATTCAGTTCTTGCAGTATAGCACCAGAAATGGTCTACCACATTGTTTTCATATAGTTTAATGAATAATGGTTCAAAATGTACATTGATTGCTTAGTAAATTAAAAAAAAAAAAAGCTATTCCACCTTGGTCAATAAAATTAAAATGTATTAAATATAGTGGAATAAATTAAAAACAAAATTCTATATGTGACATTTTAAACATTATTATTTTTATTATTCATTTTAATACTTAAAAATTATGTGTTTGTAAAACTTAAAATGATATAGATTAATTCAACTTAAAAAGTAATGTAAACTTAATTTAAGTAAATTAACTGAACTTGAAATGTCAAATTACCATGACTTTTACATATTTCCCATTATGTTTTTACAAATTTGACAATTGCTTCCTTTATTTACATGGTTTTCAATTGTTGAATATTCTTAGCATCTCATGCACCTTTCTACAAACATATATTTCATGGAGAGCAATGTGTTCGCTGTCTTAAACCAACAATATCACATTTTTACTCGTCAAATAACCACTTATAAAAATATAAAAACATTTAAAGTATTTCAAAATGGCATTCATAGACCTCGATTCTTGGTACATAAAACACGACAAGGTTAACAATTAACATATTGATAATTTTATTAGAGAAACAAACTCATCCTGACATCAAAACAGCCAATTACCTACCATGAGAGCAAAATTAAAAATATAAATAAACCATGCCAAAAGCAAAACAATGCAACCATATTATTCATGCCCCAGTGCATGCTGGGAAGAGGGTAAATGGGACTGAACTTATGTTTTGAACATTTTGTTCAGGCCAATTTGAACTCAAATAAATGCATGAATCCAACTATCTGCTGTGCTTGTTGGTTCGACTTAATCGAAGTATGTTGTAATTAAAAAGCTGCATTGAGATGCATTACTTGTGTTCCTGAAAGTTTCCAAACTGAAAAAAAAAAAACTTACAATAATCAAGAAAATCTTTCAATGTTTTTTCAGCATTGTTTACTTAATCTAAGTATTTATTTATTTTGTATTTATTTACAGTGTAATATTTCTGGAAATATCTCATTTGTTAAACTGAAACTGAAAATGTTAAACTGAAACATTTTATGTATTATTACAAATTAAGTTAAAAATAGTCAATTTTAATTCAACTTCCTTATGTTCAAATAGTAATTCTACATCATTTGTACTACCTCAATTCAAATTCAATCCAAGGCTGGGGGAATAAATCACTACTAGCCTTTTCTCCTGGCACGATGGTTAGTTGCAGTTGCCCTGATTTAAGTTACAGTTATCAAGTTGATCTGATTGGGTGCTCTAGGGTTGGCCACTAATCGCAGGGTTGGTAGTTTGATTCCTGGTCCACACGACTCCACATTCCGAAGTGATTTTGGGCAAGACACTGAACCCCAAGTTGCTCCCAATGGCAGGCTAGCGCCTTGCATGGCAGCTCTGCCGTCATTGGTGTGTGAGTGTGTGTGTGTGTGTGAATGGGACACAGTGTAAAGCACTTTGGTAACTGCTAAGTTTAATAAAGGCACTATATAAGTGCAGACCATTTACTATTAGTTATACAGAATGGCCTGAGTGACATTATGACATCTTTCCTCACCTTGCTCTGTAATATGAGTCAGAGATGCCTGGTCTTTTTCCTTTTGAGGAGTAGTAGGCTGTTTCTCAAGTAAATGGGTATGGCTAAAGATAAATATGGGTCTTTAATACTTTAATAAGTGTAACTTATTGATGTGATCCTACTTGAGGTGGTCCTGAAATTGTATTTTAATTTAAATTGTGTTTTTCTCACCCCATTAAGATGATGTTACTGTGGTGCGGCTGTGAACTCGGGCAACATAGGCAAAAATATAATCAGAAATGTCTCTACTTTGCATTACTCAGACATTTCCCATGGCTGACCCGAGGTAACGCATCAGGGTATTTGGAAATGATTTGCTATGACAGAGATGGCTATATGGGAAGTTAAAGTATGATTGATAGAGATGGTTTTTGATAGCTGAGAGTTGCAGCTTGTGGTTTCAGGGGTTTGAAATCCACTTACCTGAGCAAACTGCATTAGCTTTGCAGTTGAGGTTCAGCAGGGAAGACATGCAGATATTACAGAAAAAGTGTGTGTGTGTGTGTGTGTGTGTGCGCACGCATGTGCCTGTGCATTTAGCCAAGGCATGTCAGAGTCAGCCCAGATTTATGAGTCTGTGTACCGCTTTTAATTATAAGACACACTCGGATTCCTGAGTGAGGCATTTGTGACTGGCACTAGCTCTCACACACACGTAGATAAATCAGAATGGAACAATGTTGGTAGCATTGGCTCATGTGCTTGTGAACTCCTTTACCTTTCATTCAGTCTCTCTCTCTCTGTATTCATATGAGCCAGTGTTTGAGGTGAAACAGGTTTGTTGTTCGTCAATTGATAAGACCCCTCTGACTCTGGGAAAGGAGTGCACTTCATTATTATTTACCAAAAAACCTTTACTGTTATCTTTGATATTAAACCAATACAACATTTATCTTTCCATAATTCCATGCGGTTTAGTAACTTATTAAGCTAAATGTCGAGTAAAGTAAGAAGGCCTCTAAGAATGTCTTTGCATGTGCCTACACAAGTGTCTCTTGTTTGTACTATTTAATCAAGGTCTGCAAGATATTATTGGCTCTCTTTATAGGATCCAGTTGCATATTATACAGTGGGCTTCAAAGGTCCACTAAACGGTTAATTGTTTGTAGTAATTATTATATTACTAAATTATGATTAGTGGTGAATTGCACCACTTCCTGTTGCCTGAAATTTTTTTGGCTCTACTAGAACACAAGCATGCACTTTGATTCTGAAGGAAACCGCTAGTTGGGAAAAATTAAAAAAAACATTCTGCCCGCAAAATATGATGTTTAGTCCAAAAGCGGCCACATAGTGCATGCATGCAGGAGAGAGAGAGAGAGAGATTTAGGCAGTTATATTGATTTTAGGTGGCCATATGAATATTTTAAATATTTATGGGAATATACAGTATTTAATATTATGAATTGATTTAATGAAAAGACCTTACTTTATATAGGCTACTGTATACTATGCCTGTTGTGATTTCTGTCCTGAAAATTCCGCCACATAGGAAAAAATGTAATCACTTATTTATGTTATGTTAAGTTTTTATTGTGAGATCTGGAAACACTGCAACTAACATCACCCACGATTAGCACAATGTACTGTCATTTTAAAAAGAACATTATTAACCATTCATTTATTTAGTTCTAACTGGTTTCCATTTGAAAAAGAGGCAGTGGAACGCTAGGACCGAAAAGAAAAAAAAACGAATCGAAATGAAAAACAGTTTGTCAATGGAAACAAGGGAATCTGACCTTTCATACAAAGGAACATCAACGTAGGTCAACATAACATATTTGCTTATTTGATTAGTTACCTAAAAATTGTGCAGCATAATGTTTATTAATTTAAGTGGTTTATTTCACATTTTTCCTAGTAAACTTTGTTTATTTCCAGGTTTAAAGGAGCTCTCAGTTATTGTCAGAGTATGGCTAACACCAACAACCAATGTCTGGATGCTGCATCATTCAAACACAGTAGTTTTCAGTTACAGATGCCACTGTAGAAAGTCACTATGCACAGAAAAACCAGGATTTATTTAATCCACTAATTGATTTAAAAGAAAGTTTCCACTAACAGGGCAGCTGGTTGTGTGATTCTAACATGGCTGCCCCCATGAGGCACGTCCCCCCCCCCCCATTCATTTATTTAGAAGTAAAAATGAGGAAACATTTTAAATGAGGAAAAAAATAAGTACACCTTTAATTTGAATCCCAGATTTTCAATATGGACACTTGAACCCCACTGCTTCTCCTTGTACTGGGATTGCTGTTCTTAGCAAAGTTAAGAATCCAGGCCCCTGTACTCCACCTACCTCTTAATGTCTCAGTCTTCCTAGTGTGGGTTGGGTGACACACACTGATTTCTGTCAATACACTCCAGCTCTTTGATCAAATATTCATCCCGGTGAGAGCTCATGGAAAATGCTCAAGTCAGATGGAGGTGTGGCAGGGAAAGAAATAGAGAGGTGTGGTGTCAGCAATGTCATGATGATGACACCGATTGTACAGACACAATGGCAGCACTTACAATACCATTAATTGAGTTTGGGCTTCGTCCTCATTCATTTCATGCTGTGAGAGAGTAATATCATAAAGCTCATTAGATGCATTATTATAAATTCATTATGTGCTATCGCTGAGCTCATCTCTGAGAACATTAGAATAAATATATTATGTTGTGATTGACAAAAAAGTGTGTTTTTTAGCCAGAGATGCTGTGTTTATAGTATAGTCAGGTTAACACTATACTGGCCAGGGACCCTGCCACAATTAATGAACAGTCATGAACATGATCAAAGTGTGAGTTACTGTCATAACTCTGTCAAAGTGTGAGTTACAAAGATCATTGGGAAATCCTAAAGAATGGGGGGAAACAATTGGAGATCATGGATGTTAAAATGAATGTGTTTCAACGTGTGCATAAATAATTTTAGTATCAGAAACATACTGTGTTGAGTTCCTTCAGATTTATTTCTGATGGTTTGAATTGGAAAGATTTTAATTGTAGTACTCATTTCAGTGGTATGTTTCACAACGTTTTAAAGAAACATTTATTGCACATATACAGCATACTTTACACTGCACATAAGAAAACCACCAAGATGAGTTCGCTGGTTAGAATCCCAGGGTGTGCTGCCTCCAGCCAGGTTTCCTAAGCAAACAAATTGGCCCGGTTCTTTGGGAGGGTAGAGTCTCACATGGGGTAACCTCCTCGTAGTCACTATAATGTGGTTCGTACTCGGTGGGGCATGTGGTGAGTTGACCGTGGATGCCGCGGTGGGTGACGTGATAAGATGCACGTGTTGACGGTCTCAGACGCGGAGGCAGATGGGATTCGTCCTCTGCCACCTGGATTGAGGCGAATCACTACGCGACCACGAGGATTTAGAGTGCACTGGGAATTGGGCATTCCAAATTGGGAGAGAAAAACAAACAAACAAAAAAAACAATAGATATTATGGTAAAGAGGAACATACAGCTTCTGTCTTTTTTATTTTGTTTCTTAAACTATTCAAAGTATTCTCAAAATCACCAATAATAAATTAAAAGAGTGTTACGTGTGATATGTTTTTTACCCACTGTTTCACATCTCTTACAGGTTTGAGAAGAGCCCCCAGAGCAATGCAAACTCCGGTAAGGAATTTAAGTAGTGCTCTTTTTTCACTTTCGGCCCTTCACAAGAATGAATACAGCGAGATCCTAATTTGAGTCTTTCTCCATGAGAGAGTGTTAAAGCTAGTCTGAGTCCTAAGGTCCTGAGTCCTGGATGAGTCTCAGGTCTCTGTGAGTGGGAGATCAGGGCCGCTGCATGTACAGGAGGAGCAGCAACTCTTAAGGGAAACCAAGCTCAGTAAATCGGTACTTTTCATAGAAGGTGGTAGCGGGGTACTAAACGCTCCTTGGTTCCATTCTTTTTTCTTTTTAACAAACTACTGTCTGTCAGAAGAGGGCATATGCAAAGGCGTCTGTGTTTTTCCACACAGAAGCAGGCGCTAGCAGAGGAGGAAGAGAGTTTCTAATAAAGTGCTGTCTCGCAATCTGTGAGACGCAGCGAGGTAGAGCAGGTTATCATCACTCACATTGATCCACATTCAAATTCAGCGCTAGCTCCAAAGCTTCCTGGCATGAGCAGAGAAGGAACGCATTTCCAAAACCTGATTTGGCCTTGAGCACGCTTACTCAAGACAACAAAAAAAAAGGCTCTTAAACTCCAGAGTGCAGCCAAGTTCTGAGAGAAGGATTGGAACGGGCATATCTTTAGACACAGGCGTAGATTTAGCATTGCAGTACGCTCTGCATCGCATGTTAGCCCAGTATCCCAGCTGGGTGCTTTCAAATTTTACCTCTCGAGGTTTATGAAGGAATGCACAAGATTGCTGGATTAGGAAGGAAAATCTACAAAGGGCATTGCAAAGCTTTGAACACAGATTCAGCATATTAAGACTGAACCTTCAGAGCCAGCACCAGCTAATGTGATTAACACCTGTAATTAAAATTGAATTTTGACTCTTTTTTTAACTGTCACCCCCAAATTCATTTAATAAACAACATCTTGTGTAACTCTAAATATGAATAACTGAATATTGAACAAACCTGCGTAAGCAATTTGTGCATGCAGGCAGTTTTTGAATAAAAATACATAAATAGTTATAGGTTCATCAGTTTTTGCTCATTTTCTGATTATTATTGATATCGCAATTTCCCCCCCCCCCCCCCCCCCACCCCCCCACCAAACAACTATTTGCAACAAAGTATAAATAATACAACAAAAGAGCTCAAACATCTATGAATTCTTAATAACAATTATTTAATTTCCCCAATCAGTTCACTCTGACCAAGGAAACATAATTCAAGCAGCAAGGGATTGTGTGTATTCCCATAGCCTTAATTTTGTGCTCAGTAGTTTGAGTTAACACCACTTCAAATCTTAAATCTATGGATTTTTAAGTAACATAAGAAAAATTAACTTAAGTACTATGAGTTATGAGTCCAAACTTGACATTTCAAGTAATCCTTAAGACAACTTGATTTTTACAGTAATGACAACTTTAGGGTTTACAGTGCAGTTGCTTAGATATAATTGGTCAGAAAAGCTTTTAAGGTGGGGCTTAGCGAAGGGTCAATTCCACTTTTGTTTTTTATGCTAAAGGCATACCATGCATACACATTCATTCCACCACTTTGTCATTACAGTTAAGGAAAACTGATTTTAGTCATTTGTATTCAATCAAAATAGTTTCCTCTAGTTTAAGCCCCGTACACACATGCAGCAACAAAGTGACTAGATCTCATTCATTTTCAATGAGAGCACAGCAACTTGAGACCTCTGGCCTCTAGCGACTAAATGTGGGCGTCTCCAGCGACTTGAGAAAGTTGAGAAAAGTTTAACTTTATGCAAATTAGTAATTTCAGGAGCGACAACCAATTCTAGTGAAGAGGGTGTCGGTGGAGATCATGGAGTTGAGTGCAGGAAAGACAAGACAGATGAGAAGTTTCTTTAAGGAATTTCACTGTTCTGTATGATTTGCCTGTAACCACATACATAATAAGATAATAAAAATGATCCATGGAAAAGAAACTGTCAGCAGTCTGAGTGAGTTTGATTCATACATTGATAGATCTTTCATCTTATTAATGATATGATGCATGAGCACTGATGCAGGTTATATGAAAACACTCTCCCTGAAGAATGTGCATTTTTATGGAAAAGAAAACAGATTCCTTGTCAGATTAGAACGATATCTTTGTTTTACTGGAAAAATGCCTCATCTGTGATGAGATTTTCAAGACATAGCCAGATGTGCAGTCCACCAATAACATTAGAGCGACAGCAGTAACAACGCCCAGGAGCAACTTCACAGTACAGGGACTAATGACTTGGAACGATAAAGTCGCTGCATGTGTGTACGGGGCTTAAGCTGTGAAATCAGCGAAAATGTAATAAAAAAATAGGTATTTTTGTTTTAACACTTTACAGTAAGGTTCTGTATGTTAACATAAGTCATGTATTAAGTATCGTGAACTAATGACAAAGTTTTACAGCATATATTAATCTTAATCAATATTAGTTTATCAGAATATTATTATTAATTGTTTGATCATGTTAGATTGCATTAAATAATGTTAATTTGTACAACTTTTAATGGATAAAATATTTACCTATAAAGGAATTAACATTAGCCAAGATAATAAATACTTTAAAAGTGTTGTTTATTTTTAAATTAATGATAACTATTGTGTTAACTAATGTATGAGTTAACAATTACAACCTTATTGCAAACTGTTTCCAAAAACAGTGTATATGGTTTACTCTTTTGTTTGTTTGTTTAGCCATATCAGCAGACACTCTAATCGATTGTGTAAAGAAGAAGGACCATCAGAAGGTAAGAGCATTATTTTAATATATTAAACACAGCAACTTCTCATTTTCTCTTTCAAGATTTATGGATTTACATTTAGCTTGCGGCATAGGTTTTGTTTCTTAGCAAAACGATAGCGAGAACTTTTCGACATCGTTTGAGACATCGTTTGAGAGGGTAGCAAATACATGTCGGATGCTTTGTTTTAGCTCTTAAATTACAAACTGCAGATATTTAGTATGCAAACAAATTGAGTGCTTTTAGTAAATGCTCACTCAGCCTAAAGCATAGTTTGTCCTCTCCAACACTGCACTGACCTCACCATTAAATGTCAAGCATCTTTCAGAGCAGAGGCGGAACCTTATAAATGATCCTGCATATTCTCTTGACCTTTCACTTGATCTTGGTTTCCATGGTGACCAAACAGACATTTCTCTAGAATGATAATCTCCTACACCCAAAGCTCCAAGCCTGTTCCTAGACGTAATGCTTCAATAGAGAGAAGAGAGAGGGGACATTTCACATATTAAGGATGTTTAGCATATTGCTATTGTTAGTAATGTGCACAGCATCCTTTACCTGTCCCAGTGTGACTCATAAATCGTCTGCATTAAATGAAGCATCATACAGTACCTTACTACTGCACCATAGAACAACAAACGGTCAATTCAGACATTTAAACTGACATGAAAGATGCAAAACTTGGAGATAGACTGGTGTGTCTGTAATAAGCAGATTATGGAACACAAATATTCCTCTGTATGGTGTGTAAGAGGTGTTTCCTATTTCCTCTCAACGCATTCTTCAACCAGAAACCTGGTGAATAAAAAATCCTGTGTAATGATACAAGTGTGTCTAAACTCAGTGAACTTAGTGATAATGTCAGTCTTTGTTTTGATGCCAAATTCTGGTGAATGAAAGAATCCTGGCGAGTTGCTAACAGATTTTGGCCTTGAACACATTGAAGGGTCCTTAGAACTGGCACATTTGCTATCAGCTTCTAGGAAAACTTGTGCTTTTCTCCTTACCTCAGCTGGGTCCATCGCTGGATTCTGTTTGAATAACTATGTGAAAATCACTGCTTTTATTGGGACTTCTTCAATAAATCACGAGAATACAGTGTGGCTTCTTTTAATTTTATTTTTGCGCTCTTTGGTTTTTCTGTTGTTTGGGAAGTATTTATATTGGTTCTTGTGTGTTTAACTGGCAGCTTTTCTCTGCAGTTGAAGGATCTGCATAAGAAGGGGGCAGACCTGTGTGCGCAGGACTCTGTGGGCCGCACTCTACTGCACTACGCTGTGGAGGTGGGCAGCAAGGAGATCGTCAGATACATCATTGATAATGGTAAAGTGAACATATATACAATCTCTGAAGCATCTCTCAAACACTGATAGCGTAGGTTTGATGTCTTTGTGTAGTTTTACTGCCTGCATGCCTCTTATGTTCTTTTAGTAGATATATCAATGTGAAAGCTGCTTGGAGTGTATAAGATCTTTGGAGGTATAAAGTAAAACGCTCACAGTCCGCAGTCTCACAGTTTTTAAGTATAAGAAATATACTGTACATATGCATGATGTTCTGTTTTTTTTTTTTCTGTATGTACATGCTTTTCCAATTTTTGTTTGCTGTGCTTGTGTTTTTATACTGTGTGTGAGTATTGGGAGGTGGGGTGGGGGGGGTAGTGTAGCAGGTCATCTCTCTCTCCCACGCAAGCTTTTTACAGCTGTTCATTAAACATCACACCATGACCTCAGGGCACATGCTTTAGTGCAGTTGCGAAGTTTGATTTTTATTGTTTTTTGTTTTTTTTTCTTTTCTCTTCAGCACCCGTCGATATCCTGGATATAACAGAGAGAGAAAAGTGAGGACTATTCTATCATATTCAATGCACCTTCACACTGATGTCATGTGTTAATTGTATCATTGATGGCAGTGCAAGTTCAAGTTTTTGTATTATAGTGTTGTAATCAGGACTGGGTCACTCAAAAGCCCAAGCTTTTTCTGGACTCACTGTATGTTTCATTTGTATATCTCCTGACAGACAGTCTTTTTATTTCTTGTCTTGTCATGTGTTTTTCTTCTCTCCCTTCTCACTTATATTCTGCTCTCTCTCTTCTTGTTTGCTGTCTCTTTCAGCGGAGAGACAGTTTTGCACACAGCGGCCTCGTTGTGTCATAGGACCATCTGTCATTACCTGGTGGAGGCAGGAGCATCGCTCATGAAGACAGACTTACAGGTGAAATAGAGATGTATAGGAGACAGTTCCACATATTTGGATGGTTAAAGTTTATAGAGGCTACCTTACTGGAATTGTGGCCCAGTAAGAATCCTATGACCCCTACAAATCTAAGAATCCTATGGCCCCATTTTACCTGGTAGTAAGATGTTTAAAGTGGTCCATTTGAAACGGAACAATGCTAAAGACAAGTGTAAACAGGGTCCAAAACATTTCGAGATTTGGTTATGTCTACCACATTCAGAGGTTGTCGAAAAACGCATGTGACCACATTGAGCTTGTTGTGAAAATGTTCTGCAGCGAAGTAACACCCACTCACCTGTCAATCAAAAGCTGCTCTAAAACAAGTGAGGTTTCGAACAGTTTGAAAAAACATACAGTACATGCACAGGAAATTTACGAAACTTCTTCAGTATTATATATGGGGGGGTACATTCTGTTCTGCAGAAATACAGTCATGAAATCAGAGACTCTTTCCTTGAAATCCGAACTCAAGTGTTCAAAAGACACGCATATTACGACCAGGTGTAGAAACACCAGGTGTTTCATTTGTGATCAGATTTCCTAAAGTGCATGTTAAAGGTGCTTTTAAGTTATTTATTTTTTTATTAAATAAAATGCAGAAAACTTCCTAATTACATGTCAGATACAGTATCATTGAAACATGTGAAATAAAATATCACACCTGTCTCTGAAAAGATGTCTGAGGGCCTTGATCAGTTTGTTTGTTTAGCCAAAAAGAACACTTCTGCCTGTCAGTCATTGTGTGCTTTCATAGTGCAGCCCATATTGTAATGAGGCTGTCGTAGGCGGGGATCGAACCTGGGTCTGCAGTGCTCAAGTTTTTGGTGTTTTACCACATTCTTCCAAAAAATATAATCTTTACTTGAAAAATAAAGCAAAGTACAAATAAACAAGGAAAGCCGAGCTTCCACAAAACAGAGAAACAAAAATAGACACAAGGGTCAAAAGGATATAATAAGGAAAACACTTGGCTAGAGTGGTCACTGGATGCACAGGGTACATAGGCTCAAGACTGAACACAAAGACAGGGAACAAACAGACTTATAAAGGCCTAGACACAGGTGAAGGGAATGAGGGTTAACGAGCAGAGAGTTGAACAGGGTTAGGGGCGTTGGTGCCATCTGCATGAGTGCAGAGAACAGAGCTCAATGTATAAGTGCCATCTGCAGGCCTGGAAGGAGCATGGCATGGAAGGCTCAAGGAAAGCATCCCCTGCTGGTCTGGAGGGGAACACAACCCAAAGAGGAGATCCTTTACACACATATATGCTTGTGTAAGTGTCTTTATAGTGTCCTGCTCCCACAAAACCCTCATTGTCAAATGTTGAAACCCACTGTCAATGTTTGTGGCTTTTAGAACTATCTCATTTGGCTGTTCTCAACTGCTCTGTGAGTCAATGCTGACTAAGACCTTCACATGAAACAAGGAGCCATTCTTCCCTCCACATCACCTCCACAGAGCCTGCCAAGACACTCAAGCTCTCCTGCAGCCCTTCTGATTGGTGTACTACAAAATTACACACAGCTGTAGACACACTGGACTCTTAACTACTAACTCTCTTCAGAAGAAAAATCTATTTAAAAACTAATTTTTTGAAGAGATCTGTAAGGGAATGATTTCCTTTGCACAAAAATCTAATTTGTGACTATAACACTTAGCACTACTCTGCTTTCTCTTTCTTCTCTTTGTCTTTCTCTGTAGTTTTGTCCCTTTGAATCACTGGGCCTAAGTGTACTGTAAGATTCGACTCCATGCCTCACAGAAGTCGAACAATCTTTAACCACCTCCCATATGTTAAATGTGTGTCCTGATGCATGTCCAGAACATGACCTGATTTAGCTGCACCATTTTTCTGGATTGTGGTCTGATCTGTTTAACAGCACTGCTGCATCAGCACTTTTCTACTCACCCACCCCCTCCTCCTCAAGCTCATGGAACCACTGCTCTGTTTCATGCAATCCAGAATAATATCATATCATCCAGGATAGAGTGACTCATCCTTCATTGCCCTGTGATAAAGCTTTGTTTTTACAGTCTATCCATCTATCCTTGCCTGTAGATAATAAGCATTCTCACATTCCTTTTGATCTTGTTTTATTTTTCCACATCCTTGAGACTTGTATGATGATGAATGCTGGTTTTTGAAAGTGCTATAAAACAGTGGTTATATTTCTGCCTAACATGTCCTACAGGGTTCAGTCTCACTACCACAAAACTTGCCCTCCTGTGTTAGTCATCCCTCTCAGTTCATCATCGCAAATATTGTCCATTGTGCAAGCTACAGGACTCTGCTTTTGACAGGTTTCCAGAACTGGCTTTGTCATGCTCTTCTGAAAGGCTGGAAATGGAGGGATGCAATACTGCACTATAAGTTGCACAGGATGAAAAGGTGCTGGTGCCCAGTCATACTGTATTTTCCAGAAACAAAGGCAACTTCATCAGTTTCACCAGTCCAGCAACAATGAAAGCGCCAGCTTTGGCAGGCATTCTGACTGCTCCAAATTCTGTCAGAGAGGAACTGTCCAGACCATTCTCTCAGACTCGATGCACTAGGCCTGCCTGCAATTAACACCAATTACCGATGAGCAATAATGGCACCAGCAGCATGGAAAAAGAGAGGAATTTTCAGAGAGAACATGTTTACCATTAGAGGCTCAGTCTGCTCTTTGATTTCCCTCCTCCATTGTTCATGAAGAATCTGTAGACTAACCCTAATTAAGGCCTGTTGGCAGCCATAAATGTTTTCTGTGTACTTTGCTTCAATTTGCAGAGCTTGTTCTTGCATTTGTATTTGCAATTGCATTTGTATTTGTAGTTGTGATTGTAGACTATTTGTACTTTTGGTACTATTGTACTGTGGTCTGTAGAGGATGGTTACTTTATCACTACTAATCAAAGTCTATAAGTCTCATTAATGCAGAGCGTATAAGAGTCAAATGGAGTTCACAAATAAACAGATAGGATACAATAAGGTTGTATTCTTTAGCATTAGTTAACGCAGTAGTTAACATAAATGAACTAATAACAATGCTTTTACCACATTTATTAATCTTGGTTAATTTCTACATTTAATATTTTTTACATTAACATTTTAGATCAGTATACGTTAATTTTAGTTAATGCAAAATGAACTAACATGAACAAACTAAGAACATTAGTATGTTGATAAATTAACACTCACCAATATTAATAAATGCTGTAAAAAATATATATATATATATATATATATATTGTTCATTGTTAATGTAAATGAATATGACCTTAAGTGTTTAATTAGAAATGGTCAACTTTTAAGTATTTTACATGAATTCTGACCATCAACCATATATGACTATCTAGATTTTAGATGTTATTTATTTACTTTTTTTATTTAATTCAGTACAGTCATATTTTGTCATTGTAGTTTCAACTCAACATATCTCTTCATTTCCAGGGTGATACTCCAAAGCATCGTGCCGAGAAGGCGAAGGATGCAGATCTTGCGGCATATCTGGGAAACCGTCAGCACTACCAAATGATCCAGCGTGAGGACCAGGAGACTGCAGTCTGACCTCTGACCTCTGATCTCTCACCGATCACCACAGCTGGTGTCTTTATCTTGTGCCAAAACAACAGTAACCAAAAAATGTATTGATAAACCCATAGCAGCCTGTCTGAACTGCAGAAGGGGTTTATACATTTCCAGAGAGGGGAGATGGTCTCAGAAGAGGTCTCTAGCTTTGAGCATCATTCTCTGAATGACCTGTTGGACTTAATGTTTTTAATTTTATTGCACTGCCAAAACATCTTAGTGTTTGTATGTATGTAACATTTCCCTGCTTGTTAATGCACTCATCAAGTTAATTGCTTTTCTAGAATGACAATGCTGAATGTTAGATAATTGAAAATGAGGGTTTAGAAAATGCAAGGGCTGAATGCTAACTTGTGGGTTAGGGCAGTCCTCCACTGTCTGTAAGTTTAGCCCAAGCAGTCACTGTAGCCCTGACTGGTTTACTATTGCTCTTTTATGGCTATGTTCAAATACGTTTGATTAGTTAGTGGTTCAGAACATGACTGTTGGTCACCTTCTTGGTGTTTAACCTGAAACAATATTTCAATTAGCTGACAGTTTTCTAATTGGTGTATGGCCATTAATGCTATGATATTTAGAAAATGAACTCTTTAGATTTCCCCTGTGCTGGAAGTGTTTTCTTGTAGTGATTGATCAAGGAAAGGAATGTGAGGGTGTTCATTTGAGGGAACAGATCTATTTAGATATTTTTCAGGTGTGTGTTGTTGAAAGCATTTAGCATTTTCATAGATTCCTGTGCTGTTTCAAATAAGAACATTGGGTACTGTAAATGTATGCGAGTAGATTTCTGTTCAAGAGGCATTTGCACTGTAGCTTTGATTGCCTTTACTCTCTACTCTGGATTTATTTTATAAGTACTAAAATATAGCTACTTTCCTACCATCATTTTAAGTAAATAGATGTTTATATGGTTCGCAGCAATAGCAGATGTGTTGTCATGTATCTCTCCTTTGATGATTCAGCTAATTGTTGAAGTCTTTGTGAGTTAGTTTATTATTGTTTTTTATTGCTGGTATCTTAATGCAGATTTAAGATTTTAGGATACTATTTATTTAAAAAAAAAAAATGGTTATCTATTAAAATTCATTTGGCCTTGAACGTACACATATTTAATAATATAATAGCATATTTCAATTATTTGCATCACAGAGTGAAATTCTTATTTGTCCAGAAACGTTTGCTACTTTAATGGTGTTACATTGATTGGACAGTTCTTTACAATAAATGTCATTATGTGTATGCGGATTCAATACACTGCATATGCTAATGGTAGTACCACCCTTCATTAACTGTACACTGTCAGAAATGCATCTTCATAACTCTTTCATTATGCTTTCTTTGGAAATACAATTTGAGTGTTTAAACATCTATCCATCCAACGCCCTCACCCTGACAGCTGTTTGACAGGAGCCCTGATGAATGACATCATAATGCCATGAACGCTCAATCACTGAACTATCTCTTACAATAAAGATACGTGATATGTCTTAATGATCACAGTCTAAATTCTGAAAGGATTTTAGGACCATTTCGCACTTTTTAAGAAAGGAAAATCGGGCTTGTTATAATAATCTATCTAATTGGTGCATAAAATGTGCTGGAGAATTCCTTTTTATCATTTTATATTATTCCTGCTGAGACTACAGTATAAAGGCTGGTTGTCCAATTCATAAAATAGGATGAAGAGCATGTCTTAGTTTTGAGAATTGTGGCTTAGAGTGACTTAGAGTGAAAATGCTGTTTTACATCGTTTAGGCATGCATGTGTCTTCAGTCTCCTACTGTATGTCCACAGATGCATTCGGGAAGAATTAGACTAGCAGTCTGACTAAACCTTTAACAATGATCTTCAAGCCAATAGCAGTTTCCACACAATAATGCCAGCTTTATTCTTTTGTGTTGGCATTTTGATCATTTCATTTTACCATATGAGATAAACAGCTTTAAAGAACTTTGTCTCACACTCTCTCACAGTGATTAGAGGGATTAGGAGGCAATTTTGTTTTGAGGCTTTCCATTGCTCCATAATTATCATAATCCTAAAACTAGAATTTGTCAGAATATTAGGCAGGACAGATGGCATAGTTTTGCTCCAAATATTTTAATTCATTTCTAAACACTGAGAGGATCCTTTCTCAGACTGTGAGAGCTGTCACAAATGTTAGTCACCGAAAGCAGATTTTATTGGGTGTGTTCTTTAATGCATCTAATTGATTTGGACATTTTGTACAAAGATCATGTATTACTATTTATTGAGTCCTTAAAAATTAAACAATCTTAAATTTCTCCAATAATTACAAGAGTTTATATGTCTACTGTATAATTAAAACCAATTTAATTAAGTGCTCATTAAGTTGATGAATGCATGTCAGAATAATTAGCTATATGGCTTGTTGACTGGCAAGGTAATGCTTAGTTCTTAGGTTACTGCAATGTTACTTCATTAAATCGTTCAGTGAAAGCAATCCACAGCTACTAAATCAGTGATGTGGATATTTATATTGCCAGTTGTTATTTACTACTTCCGTGAATTGCATTTAGCATATCATTATAATACCTCTAAGGGCGAGTGTGGTCTATTTGCATATACCCCTGCATAAGTAAATGGACTGTGAAAAGTGTTATTTATACTTTTTTTGAGATTTTATCACCCTTTATATGTTTTTATGTTTTGTTGTTTGTCCAGCTACACATTTTCATTGAATGTGGTGGTTACTACTTCATTGAACTTCAGTCTCTACTGTGATATCTCTTCAGTCTTCTGCTATGATGAAGTTCATTTTTCACAGCCAACAGATCATGAGTATAAATCCAATACCATTAACAAATTGTCCACAAGCACAACTTTTGTGTGTGTGTGTGTGTGTGTGTGTGATTGATTGCATTTCCCTGATACCCCTGCCATTGTACTTTATCTAGTGGAGACACTATATAAGTATTTTCCATTTTCATTATCTCATACATCAACATTTTCAATATGTACTCCATTTTGTACATATCCTTTCACTTTAAAGAGGCAAAACAATTAAATATGTATGTATTTTGAATTTCTAAATGTGTTTTTATTGCTGTGTATTTTCTCACTCAATCGAGCTCTTAAGCATTTAGTTATCATTTGAGATGCATGAAAGCAGGATTGAACGGCATCTTTCATTGATTTGCAGGGAAAAATATTCTGACATTGGCACTAATTTGTGTCGAGTTCTTGTATTGCTTTGAGTTGCAGTGCAATTCAAAACTAGAATTTATTAAGAGGTTTTGATGAGTAGAAATCAGAAAGCATGTATTCCAGTGCAATATACTCATTTGGTTTTAAGAAGTGTTTTATGAATCTTTTGTTCTGTAATACAATAGAGCCCTTGCATAATACAGTACAAATGTGTAATGTAAGTCAATATTTATCTCTTTGTTAGTTTTAATGAACTTATTTTGTTATTGTCTGGTTCATAGCTTAATAAAGCATACTGAATAGTTCTTTCAACAGCCAGATCAATTGTTACTTAAAACGCAAGGATATCTTGAGAGACTGGAAACCGTGGATAGTATTTATGTCTTTGTCCATTAGCAATGCCTATAAAATTATTTAATTTCCAATTAAAATAATTTTGTTGCTTATTCTAAAGAACACCAATGTTTTAATTTCAGAATCAACCAGTTGTCAGATGTAGGATACAAGTCAGTATTGTGTTCTGTGCTGGGTATTTTTGGAATATACAATTCCAACCTCTGGAAAGAGTTTGTTTTTGGCTCATTGCCATGTTTTTGTCAATGTAGGCTTTTTATTTTGGAGCCTGTGAAGAATTGTTTCTCTTATATTGTTCTAACACTAGCTACACATCTTTTTCAAGAACTCAATTTCTCAAGCTATATGCACCATAACATCATTGGATTTGGTATCTTTACAGTGCAGACAATGAAAGTAACTAAGATGAAAGTGCATTTCCAACATCGCGTAGACCTGCCACTAGTGTAAACAGATTTATTAGTTATAATGGGAGGAGTCGTGTCACTTTCAGTGATATAAATTAAATTAGTAATTTATAGAATATTGGCATGAACTGAACAAGCTGTCAGATTCAGCCAAAGCCATTACACTAATCACTTTAAGAAACATACCATTAGGCTACCACCGTACCGCAGCTCCCTATATGCATATTGCATATCTGCGTAGGGCACCAACTCCCTAGGGGACACGAGAAACTCCACCATCTGCCCTTACTCGCATGTTATACGTTATTCAAGGACCCTGTAGAATTCGCACTCGCACCTTCACGTCGGTCATTCGCACCGTGCAACATATTACCAGGGTAATACCACGGTACTGAATGATTGATCATGTTCATATTTCATGATGCTGTCATGATACTCCAAGATACTTTTAAAAATACCATTGTTTTACTATGACAAATGTCAAAAGCATGGGATTATCACAGACCATGTCTGAAAAAATAAATAAACAAGTGTATTACCATGATGCTTTTTGTGAGAGATAGAACAGAATAGGCTATTATTTGTGACAAAGAAAAATTTAAAATAATTATGTACAGAATAGACTGTATGTACAAGAAAATGGTTAAATACTCAAAGCAAAAAGATTAGTTAAGCATTTATAATTACTACTCATTAAAAAAAATCTGTGCCCTTTTTATCCTTCTGCTGTCACTGCAGTCTAAATTGCATTATTTTCATACTATATTATGCTTGTGAAACTATAGTACACATATCTAGAGATGTATGGGAAATACCAAGCATGCAAATATGTTCAGCTCTTGCTCATAAACATCCATATAGCCAGGGCTGGACTGGTAATCTGGCACCGACACTGAGCCGATGCACTTTGGGGTCGATCATGGAGAGACAGGCCATTGGGAGAACCGAGCGGGCCAGTGTGCCGGCCGTGAAACGTGCCGAATGGGCCACGTTAAGCTAAAATGAGCCACCGCGTTATGCAGAACGGACCACAAAACGTGCAGAAAAGGACAGCGAATAGTATCTATATCCACAGTAAAACAAGCCATATAGCGATTTAACCTGAAAGGCTGCTCTGCAAGGAAGAAGCCACTGCTCCAAAACCGCCATAAAAAAACAGACTACAGTTTGCAAGTGCACATGGGGACAAATATCTTACTTTTTGGAGAACTGTCCTCTGTTCTATTGAAACAAAAATTTATGTTAAAGCTCGGTCACAAATGGGTCTTCCAAATGGACAATGACCCCAAGCATACCTGGGACAAAATTCTAGCAACTTATTGAGAGAAGCTTGTGGAAGGCTACCCAAAATGTTTGGCCAAAGTTAAACAAGCTAAAGGCAACGCTACTAAATACTAACAAATTGTATGTTCTGACCCACTGGGAATGTGATGAAAGAAATAAAAGCTGAAATAAATCATCTTCTCTACTATTATTCTGACATTTCATATTCTGAATGTGAAGTAGTGATACTAACTGACCTAAGACAGGAAATGCTTTCTACGAGTGCGATATGGCCCTCAGCTGCAGGCCGAGTGCCGTAGGTATTCACAGCAGTGCTGATTAAGGGCGTATAGCTTGATTGTGAGTGTGATATTGCTTATATACAATAGTTCAATGAACAAGTATATTTTAAAAGAAAGAAAAAAAAAGAGTACGATCACAAAAAAGTATTTGTGCATGAAACTACTTTATTACACAGCAGATCAGAATCTGCCGTTGCTGGTTCAAACCAAATGATGCGTCCAAACCTCTGTTAGTAATTTAAAAATGTCACTCCAGAAATAGTATCACACTTGTGCTGTTATTAGATAAACAAGGGTGTGTGTGTGTGGGCGTGGGCATGTTTATGTGGTTTACAAGGACAATTTTTTTAGGTTACAAACTGGTAATTACAAGGGTATTATTCTATAAATGTGGTTTATGATGACATGTATAGTGTCCCCATAATTTAAATAGCTAAACAATGTTTTATTGAAAAAGTAAAAATGCAGCAATTTTTTTTGGTGAGGGTTAAGTTTAGGGGTGGGGTTAGGTTTAGGGGATAGAATCTATAGTTTGTATTAAAAGTATATATTGCTCTTATGGAAAGAAATTGGTACTTTTATTCACCAAAGTGCCATTCAACTGATCACAATGTATAGTCGGGACATTAATAACATGAAAAATGACTATTAAAAACTTAATTTAGTTTAAAACTTCTTAAACTACGTCAAAGAGTTCTCATCAAAAAATCCTCCATGTGCAGCAATGACAGCTTTTCAGATCCTTGTTATTCTAGCTGTCAGTTTGTATAGATACTCAGGTGACATTTCGCCCACACTTCCTGTAGCACTTGCCATAGATGTGTCGGGCACTTCTCACACACCTTACAGTCTAGCTGATCCCACAAATGCTCAATGGGGTTAAGATCCATAACACTCTTTTCCAATTATCTGTTGTCCAATGTCTGTGTTTCTTTGTCCACTCTAAACTTTTCTTTTTGTTTTTCTGTTTCAAATGTGGCTTTTTCTTTTTTTTTTTTTTTTTGCAGTTCTTCCCATTAAGCCTGCACCCCTGAGTCTTCTCTTTACTGTTGTACATTAACTGTTGTTGAGCGGGTAGAATTCAATGAAGCTGTCAGCTGAAGACATGTGAGGCGTCTATTTCTAAAATTAGAGACTCCAGATCTATTTATGTCCTTTGTCTTTGAAGTCTGTAGTGTACACCTTTGTATGAAATCTTCAGATTTTGACAATTTCAAGCATTGTATAGCCTTCATTGCTCAAAACAATGATTGACTGATGAGTTTCTAGAGAAAGCTTTTTCTTTTTTTCCGTTTTTGACCTAATATTGACCTTAAGACATGCAGGTCTATTACATACTGTGGCAACTAAAAATGTGGCAACAATGTTAAGCTTCATTTAACAAACCAGATAGCTTTCAACTGTGTTTGTTATAATCACAAGGGATTTTCTAGCACCAAATTAGCAATTTAGCATGATTACTCAAAGATAAGATGTTGGAATTATGGCTGCTGGAAATGGGACCTGTCTAGATTTGATAAAAAAAAAAAATAAATACTTTTTTCAAATAGTGATGGTGCTGTTTTTTTCATCAGTATTGTCCTGACTGTACATTGTGATCAGATTTGGTGAATTAAAGTACCAATTTCCTTCCGAAACTGCAAAATCTGTACATTATTCCAAACTTTTGGCCACCAGTGTACTGTGTATATATATATATATACACTCACCAGCCACTTTATTAAGTACACCAGTACATTTACTCATTCATGCGATTATCTAATCAGCCAATCGTGCGGCAGGCAGTGTAATTATAAAACCAGGCAGATATATAGTGTTGGGAGGGTTACTTTTGTATTCCACTACAGGTTACAGAATACATGCTGTACAATGTAATTTGTAACATGTTCAGTTAGATTACTAAAGTTCAGTAACTTATTCTAAATACTTTTGATTACATCTTCAGCACTGGTAGATTTTTTCACTTGTTTTGACTATAAAGCTCTGTCAGTACAGTAAGATTAAATACACATGTTAATAATACATTCTCTGAAAAAACTAAATATCTTATGCAGTGTTGTTTCTATTGATCTTGTTTTAAGGATTTTTAGATATTTTTACAGGAAAATGACACAAAAATTATTATCAAGAATATGAATTTTGCCCTAATATCAAAGGTCTTACTAGAAAAAAGAAATTATGGTCCGACGTGAATTTTCTTGATAAAAAAAAATTATGATCGTGCCTGGGTAACTTGTGCATGTAAAATGGCTAGAAACAGCATTTTAGCTTAACATAAAGCTGACAATTTACACAAGGTTTATTTCTATTTCTTCTGCTCCAAACTTACTTCAATCTTACTTCTCTGTCTCTTCATATGAATGTAACACATCATAAGAAAGTGTTTCACCAATGTTCAAATGCACTTTGGATCACATCATTTATATCATAAATGTTTCCATTTTAATTATTAAATGAAAAAATTACAATAAAATGCAAAGTAAACTCTTCAGTAATCAAAATTATTTTTGAATATAACTGTATTCTAATTTCCATTTATATTTAGTATTTTAAATAAGTAATCCCATTACATGTATTCCGTTTCTCCCCATATATACATGTTGATCACATGTGCACAGTTGCTAGTTTGAACTCTCCAACATAGTTTCTTAAGAACAAAATAATATTAATGATAATATTTTTTAAAACATTAAAGTCTCATAATAATGTCTTCATTATACAGAGAAAAATGTGGGGGATATCACCAAATTATTAATACTCTGTGCAGTCATCTTATATTACATATTTATGAGCTTTTAGAGCAGTATAAAGACTTGCATATGTGTCATGAAATTAGGGAAAATGCAGGATCCATTGTTCTGGTCATGTTTCAAGTGACCCTTATCTTATAGATTAATGGTGACATGAATGCTCTTAGAGAGCACAATCTTAATCCTCAACTCTTTCACCTTTTCATAGACAAAACTCACACGCTGGTTCACTCTTTGCCCATTTGGCAAGCTTTCCCATGACTTCCTGTAGATCCTAAGAAGCAGACAGTGGGGAGAGGAGGAGTGTTGGGGTATCGTTGATCATTTGTGGTTGTGAGGACCCTATTATTCAAACAGTGATTGTTCCATCTGGTCATTGTTGTTAGACAGAGGTTTCACCATGGAGAGCAAGGAGGAGTGATTTTCTCTTCAGATCGCCAATTGAAATGGTGGTTTAATAATGTACTTTCTTCTCCATTTCATTTTGTTATCAACAATATAAAAGTCTCATCTAATGCATCCCTGCGATGAGTCTGTGTGAAAAGTGTGCATTTGTAAAGTAATAGGAGAGTTTGTGACCAAAATCTACAAGGATGGTTTCATCTGTAGTCAGTGTGCAGGTCACTGTTTGTTGCTGTGTTCTGCTCTGGCTTGTTTCAGCCTGTAGAGACTGTTTATCTGGTTTCACCATTTGTCCTATTGAGCTGCTGTTTCCTGCCCTCAGGGATCTACACAAACTTGCACAAACTAACATCACAACACACCCATATAAAAATCACATAGCAGGCTAAAAAGAAGATATACCCTATGAAATGCTTAAAAGTAGTTTTAAAACTTTTTAGTAGTTAAGATTGCAGTATAAACTAAAGTCAAACTCAAAAGTACTTATATGATTGATTGAAAAGCCTTCTTATCAAATGCACAATCAGGTCAATATACGTCAATGTTCATAATCACAGGATGTGATTATGCACAGATGTTCCACCACTTCATGCTTGCTGTTGTGTTTTGATTATTTGATTTGGTCTAATCGAGTTTCTATCCTGGAGAACTGCCAAAGTTGTTTGTGAACACAGCCATCTCTGTCATCACTTGATGCACAGAGGGTTTGGCTGTCTCTTTTGCTTAGGTGGCTAAGCCAATATTGCCTGTTTTTGCCATTTTATTATTAGTGGGTAAAGTATCTGCATTATTAGTTTTTTCGCTGTGCTCGTAAGATATCCTTACGGGAATATCTATCCTGAACTGTTACACTTTATGATTTGTATGTTGATCACAGACATCATGTTCACAAAACAAAGTGGGCTGTACAACAGATTGATTTTTATATATATATATTTTTATAGCTAGAATCTTAGTGGGAAGCCAATTGTTTATATTTGAACATTTCTTCAGATGGTACAATTGCCCTGTGTATTGTTTCTTAAATCACTCACAGCTTCAGTGAAGTTTCACCTGAAACTAATGTTTAAACCAAAGGTCTCGAGGACATGATGTCTAATTTGATTTCTTTCTTTCTTCTTTTTTGTTGTTGTTATTGTGGCCACTAACAATGTTAATGTTTTGTGATGCATTATTGCATCAAATCAGTTCACATCACTTTATTGTCACACTACTGTGTACACGAGTGCAACAGTAGGTGAAAGTCTTGTGTGCAGTTCCGAGCAACATTGCAGTAATGACAGTGACAAGACATAAACCACTTTACAATAAACAACATATTTACACAAAACAATTTACATAACAAATGTACACATACTTACACAACACAATAATAAGATACAATGTACAGTAAACTTAAACACACATAATACAGAATACACATACAATAGAAAATAAGAGTATATACAAATATGTATACAGTAGTTATATTGTGGAGAATACATTGACATTCCAGTGTGAGATATAAGATTATTAAAGTGCAGTGCTGATTGTTGATCGTGAGAGATCATGTGTTCAAAAGTCTGATTGCTTGGGGGAAGAAGCTGTCATGTAGTCGACTGGTGCGGGTCCTGATGCTGCGGTACCACCTGCCTGATGGAAGCAGTGAGAGCAGCCCATGACTCGGGTGTACACTATGAAATGCATGCATTATAATCAAATTATTATTATATAATTACAAATTATTGTATTATTATGGAATATCTTTTAGATTAACTAAACAGATCTTATGTTCTTGTTTTAAATTGATCAATAATATATACATTGTTAAAATCTATTTGTAATGAAGTCTGCAAGAGGGAAGAAAACAATAATACATTAAGACTTAAAATAAAATACATGCCTGTAGTTTAATTCTGATTAGTTTTTTTCTTCTTCGAGGGCAAAATTTAATGAACATAATAGGCTACATCATTTCCTTGTTTAAATACTGTAAAACATGATGGTATGTCTCATGTCTGCACCTTTGGTCTCTTGAGTGATGTTGACGTGGCTGTGACGTCACGGGTGGTTAATTTAAATGGGGTTCAGGGGGAGAGAAAGAGCTTAAATTAGTTTGAGGGGAAACAAAGAGCCGGAGCGGCGCATAAAGGCGAATGCTGGAGAAGAGTTCACTCACTTAATCGCGTTCAGTGTGGGAACTTACAACACAGAGAGCAAGTAAGTTTTATTCATTTTCTCCATCAGAAGACTTCAACAGTTGTTACCGCGCCAATGTGCCTACATATTTTACAACTTGAGCCTTTTAAGAAGTGTAATGGAAAGTTCAGAACGATTGAAAAAATATATAAATAGTTTGTTTAGATGTTTTTCACGCTGATTACAAGTGTCTGAACACGAACAAAACGTGGACTATAAATATATTTTACGTTTGATTTTGTAACTGTTTCATGCACAGGATATATTAAAAATACACGTTGTGCTGAGTGAAATGATTTCATGAAACTTACAACAGTCGTTAAAGTTCGCTAACATTTAATACTCGGTGACGAAATGTCGGTCAACTTCCTTCATGCAATTATTTTATTCATGATGTCATGTCACATCTACTGTTTATGTCTCAAAAACCAAGTTTAATAATCATAGAGCATTTTTGGGCGTCGTATTAAACATCAGCTTAGCTCCCTCACAAACGTTGTTTGTTTATTTACAAAATGCAGCCCGTTTTCTATTCAAATCGGTCTTACCAAAACACTAACCAAAAGTGTTGCAAAGTAAGATTATGCTCAATGTCATCTTGTTTTTGCTATCCCTTTATTTCATCATGATTGTTGTTGAAGTAGTATACAACATTATGCCTGTTTTATGTACTACATGGTGTGTGTGTGTGTGTGTGTGTGTGTGTGTGTGTGTGTGTGTGTTTATACTACATCGTGGGGACCAAAGGGCTCCACAAGGATAGTACAACCCGAGGTCACCTAACTTGTGCGGTCCAGTCAGCGGTCCACATGAGCGAAATGGCTTATTGAACATACTGAACAATGTTTTTTTGAAAATACAAAAAGGTTCATGTGAGGTTTAGGGGTAAGGTTATAGTTAGGAGTATAAAATGCATGGAAGTCTATGGAGAGACCCCACAATATCATAATAATAAGTTTGTGTTTGTGGAGCTAATATGTTTAATGGAAAATCACAATTAATTACTCTCTCTCTCTCTCTCTCTCTCTCTCTCTGTGCCACTTCCAGATCATTGTGTATTTAATGCACTTGGCTGCATTCACTCCCTCTCTCTTCTGTTCAATGGAGTGATTAAAGTGCGCATGGTCAAAGGGTGCAGGGCTTTCAGAGATCTTTTCACCTGACCTGCCCCCTCTTTCATTTCTCTCTCTTTAGACACTTTTGGGGCCTCTTCCTCCCAGAGAGGGACTAAGCCAGTGCAAAAATTGTACTCCTATTAAAGGGATTACATTTCAAACTATACACTCCACAGCACTTCAGCAAAGTTGTAACCATTCTACCTTTTGGCTCTGCCCTGTTTTGGTGTGCCTTAAAAGGAGACGAAGGGGTCAAACATTGTATGACATGTATCATCTGTCCCATTTGATTTAATAATTCTGGGTGAAATGGATCACAAAAGGTTGTATTAAAACTTTCAGGACAGAGTTAAAACAGTGCTTTGTCAGCCATATGAATTTCATATGCATTAAAGGGTTTGTTTAAAATTACTTTAGAAGAAAATGTGTTTCGAAGGACTCATTCCCTCCACATAGTAGCTATATGCATATTGCTTTTAAGCAGCAGAGCTGTGTCTTGAGCTCTGGAAAAACTGTGTGTGTGTGTATGCCCACAAGGAGTGTATATGAAGGCTAGACTTGGTGTCTCAGTTTTTGATTTCTCTTTAAGAAGCGGGATGCTGTTACATGTTGATTTGAGTGTGTGTTTGAGTTTGCACACCTTACAAACTCTAAGATTCAATAGCCTCCAGCAGTACACTGGTCACAATTTCTGTCAGAAAGCATTTGGTGTAACGATTACCTAATGCTTTACAGCACTGTGCCTGTGACAGCCTGTGTGTGTGTGTGTGTGTGTGTGTGTGGACATCACACAGCTGCACAAGCCTATCAGAAAGAATGATGGTAGAGTCACAATGATTTATGACTGCTAGCCTCAAACCTGTATTTGAGTAAATCCTGTGTTGAGGTAAACTTAAACAGCTGTTCTTGGCTTGAAGACCTCTCTGTCTCTCTCCTCCCCCATATCTGTCTGTGGTTTAGATGACTGATAAAGCCAGTGCTGACTTGAACTCCCCCCATACTGTGTCTCTGAAGACTCGGTACGCAAACTCGTATATCAGTACCAGCTCAGCCTCAAGCTCCTGCTTAACTTCAGACCTAATGAAAGCACCTCTGTTTAATGTAGTCTTTACAGAAAACCGAACACTTGTAATAGAATTTAAGAGCTGCTGAAAGGAGAGGCCCCAAATGAAAATCTTTTATCGGAAAGCGGGTGCTGATAGGCGTGAAACCGCGCCATATGTCTGACTATGAGTGAAGTGGGTCAGAGCTTTTTGTGTTTTTCTCTTCTATGTAAATGAGTTGGAAGTCCAGCTGGTTGTGCTGGGAGAGACTCACACACTTAAACAGTGGGTGCTGGATTGCACTGAAAAAATTGGAGGGGAGCAGAGAGAAGAAACTGTGTGTGTCCAGCGGTCTTGCATTCCTCTGTGCTTGTGATAATGGAAGCCCTATGGCGTATGATGAGTGGGTTTGGTCCTCATAGTATGTGAGGAATGGGGCTTTCTACACATATGTGAGAGCATGTGTGTGTGTGTGTGTGTGTGTGTGTGTGTGTGTGTGCGCACGCACACTGGACCCAGCGGGTCTGTACAGCCTCATTAGGCTGTCTGGAACTCCCTCCATCATTCACATACACGCACACATGCATTGCACAAAGAAGACTGCCTGTTGAGAGATTTCAGAGAAAGGTCAGAAAAGAGAAGAAAAAAAAGGTGAGGAGGGGAATTTTTTGGACACAGAGAGGGGGTGAAGGCATTTTGGGGCCAGGAAAATGGGGGTTGGGGTGCTTGAGATTTGTGGTTTCTGAGAGAGGTTAGTCACGCTCGGCTGAGTGCCTGACACTTAATTACTGTTTGAAGGGAGCTTCTGGATTTAGTGGGTCAACAGAATATTTTATAAACTGCTTTAGAGGAGCACTTAGTGTCTGCTTCTCAGGCCGGTCCTATTGAAAGCCAAAGAGTGAGGGGAAAAGAAAGGTTTAGAGTGTTTTTACTGCTGCGACTTATGGTGACCTATAAAGGCCTGGCGCCTGAGTGATGCAGGGTGCTGTTTTTACTTGAACAAGTTTGAGTTGAAAGTTACGGGCCAAAAAGACAGTGAGAGTGAAACTACTGTCATCTCTCAAAGTCCATAATATTCCACACACACGGTTGGGTCAGCGCTGCCCTCCAGAATGGAACGGTCAATATGAGCAGTACTGCCACTCCCGATACACCGTGTCGCTAAATCCCAAACATGTGAGGTTTTTGAGGTTGGTGCTCTATCGAGTTTTAAATCAACTAAACCAACCTCCATGCCTTAAACCTAACCGGTAATGTCATTAAAAGTGAATGTGACATGAAAAACATAATTGCTGAAGCAACGTCATTGTGTGGTGCTTCTATGACCCCTTATAGACCTGGTATTAAGATTAAGTGGTCAGCATTAAATACGTGTTTAAAAGGGGTCTAAAACATTTTGCGATCAGATCACTCTAACCACATATGGAGGTAGTCAAAATGCAGGTGACCACATCGTATCACAGGTGTAAACGCTAATCCGTCCTGATGTGTCCCGGTAAACCGTGAAGTGTTTTAAACTTGGCCAGTTATGTGCATCTTTATAAGGAAATAACTGTCCAATCAGATTATTTCAAGAAGCAAATACATACACAAGCACGAGAACTTCACAGATCTTCATCCGTGTGTCAGACATCAACATGCAGAGAGACAGATAATACAGATTTAATACAGATAATCCACTAATATAGGGAATAATTCTGCACGAAATGTTGCGTTTGTGCTTACATTAAATTTCAGCTCCATATGTGCCTTTTCTTTCGCACTTTATTTGTCTTTTCTGACTTTGCTGCACTTTAATATCATGCAATAACATACTGACATATTGATTGATGTATGTCCTCATAAAACAGAAATCCTCCCACTGAAATCTGAACACAAGTGGTCACAGGAGATGCATTTAAGAGACCAGGTATAAACAGTGATGTTTCGACTGAACACGTGATCTGACGTGATCAGATCAGCTGAGACATCTCAATACCAGGTGTAAACAGGGTCTAAGACACTTTTACACCTTTGCATTTTAAGAGCATTGCTATACTAGTTAAGCTACGGCACAATTTGATTACATCCGTACACTCTTGTTATTTTTGTTGCTCACGTAAAAGTTAAAATGTGTCACCTTACAAGTCTTGCCTTTGAGTAAAAGTGTTTTACTACAGTATATGTCATATAATAGCATTTTGTGAAGAACAGGGAAAAAAGTAATTGTTTTTTAACTAATATTTTGCTGTTTTCTTGGGATTTGTGTGAAAGTAAATAAAATACATTGTTGCGCCTCTAGTGTTCATTTCACCAGCCGCGATACGTGCAACGAACTGATGCAAAAATGTAGTTATAGTAATGTGATTCTATGAGACCAGGTTTTCAGAGAAGGAGAGGAGATTTGTTTGGACCTAATAGGTGCTTAATTATCCTCAAAGGCATTACAATTACCCTTTTCATCAGTTCAGCTCCTTCTGGAAGCTTTCAGCAGTCTTTTATTGCTTCTTTCAGAAACCATCCTCTCTTTCAACAGGAGCTCAACTTTTATTACCGTTAATTGCTTTTCCTGCTAACAGACCTTCACACACTCTAAACCAGGGATGTCTTATTGAAGAAAAAGTCACTCCCCCACCAACAATGGTGCTGAGTTGTTAGTAAATGTGGCTGTGGGAAGCTGTGTGTGTGTGAATGTGAGTTCTGAAATCTGGGTCCATATGTGTGTTTCTATGGCTCTGTGTGAGCTGCTGGTTCAGTCCCTTTGACTTCATATCCACGGGGTGTTCCAGAAGAATGGCGTCCTGTGGCGATGGTTCTTTTCTCCTCAGACAATACACTCCTGCTATCTCCCAGCACGCAGACAAACCATCACCATGGAGATCACAAGCAGAGGCTGAAGAGTGCACTCACACAGCCAGAGTCAAAGATATAAACAAAAAAATCCATGAGAAATGGAAATTACTCTGAGATGTTGCTTTTTTTAACAAATGACACTCTTTTATTAGCAGAAAAATCTTAATTTACAACTTTTACCTGTTTATTGCAGTGGTAGTGGAAATAAACATCCACATTGTTATGAGCGCTGCAGGACCTCCATATTTTTAAAATTTTGGATGTTGTCATGGTGAGAAGTATAACAGAAAATGAGTGCAATTTATTCAAACATTTATTAATTTACACTGTGTGTACACAGCTGAGGACAGTTCTCTGAACAAAGAGAGATAGGAGAGAGAGCACAGATGTGAACGCTGTGTCCAAAACCACGTATGTACTGTATTTGATGAAGGACACATTTATCTGCTGGACAAACGTTACATTCTTTAAGGTATGCATGTGAGTAGGATGAATGGATGTCGGACATACTTAATCCGGGGGACGTGGGCAATGTCTCGTGACCTGACTATATGACTTAAAAACAACAACCGGAAAACTGTATTCTCTGGTTTTGTTAAACAAGCACCATTTAAGCACAAGGAACAATGATATTGATATATTGTATATAGCACTTTCAGTTGAGAGGAGCCGTCTGACTCGTGATTCACCACCATTCTTTTAAATCCAGTGTTCTGAACGTGACATCTCCTCAGCTCCTGAGGGATTATGGGATTATTAAGTGTCTAGTCGATCCGCAGTTCAGAATCTCACCAGAAATAGTAGGTCATCAGGATATTTCTCATTTACTGCTTTATTTGAAGGACTGATTCAAAGACGCACAGACTCATTCTGTTTCTTTGAGAAAGTGAACTAGACAGCCTGAATAGGGCTGCTGGAGAATGTTCAGTTGTGTTTGTGAGCATAATTTTGAATGTTTTGTCACTTTGGTTGTCCAGACTGTGTTTGATGAGCCACATCAACAAGCCAGTACTGCAGCAGTGCTTTTGGAGCCAAGCACTTCATTAGCATAATTCTAAGAAAAATTATTACTCATGCTACTGTTCCACTGGCTGTTGCATCATCGCCCTGTGTGTTTTGTGTGTGCTTTTGTGTTAGTGCCGTTTGTGGGTGTGCACGTGTTCCTATGGGCGGCTTTAGAATTTGAAGCACTGTAGTTACAGTACATTATAATCTGGTTGCAGTGTGATTGCAGAGATTTGTGACAATTCTGCACTCTAAACTTTTGTTTGCAGCAGCCAAGACTGCAACATTTTAATGCTGTTGGATTCACTCAGTGAAGATCTAATGAATCATTCTGAATGATCACCTTTGTCAGCTCCATTCTTTCATTTTATTTGGAGAATTCAAATATTTAAAGGGAAGAATAGATGGCTTGATATCTGACCTGCCCTTTGACAACTGTATTAATGATAGAAATTTTAGTTACTAAAAATTTAATTTTATAAAGTGCAATATCGCCATATTTGATTATCGTTGCTGTTCTTCAGAAGTAAAGCATTGCAGCAACTGATCTTTTCAGTTTCTCTATGTAGCAACTTCAGTGATCTGATCATTAACAGCTGTGTATGACTAATGAAATGATTGATAACCATTATTCTGTTTTTCAGAATGCGTGGCTTGTTTTATACCCTCATCGTGGTGCTCATGACCTTAATGATCGTGACTACAGAGGCTGGGAAAAACAAGAAAGGTATCAAACATGGCAGAGGCCATCACATCATCTCTCCTTTCTCTCCTCTCCCCTTATAACAATGTGATCGGTGACTTGGAGCCTTGAACCTACCGACATATTAGTGAAAATTAGTTGATCAGCACAACCCAGTTGTGCACCTTTCGGAAGTAAACTGAGTTGCTGTGATCTTTATGCTGCTGATGTTTTAAAGGGCAAGTGAAACATGTCACATGAACTAACTGTATCGTCTGTATTGTATGTTGTGTGATAGAGAAGAGTAAGGGTGGTAAGGGAGGTGCTGACTGTACGGAGTGGCGCTACGGCAGCTGTGTAGCCAATAACGGGGACTGTGGACAAGGCATGAGGGAAGGCACCTGTAACGAGCAGACCAAGAAATTCAAATGCAGATTGCCCTGCAACTGGAAGAAAAGTTTTGGAGGTGAGCAAAACTATGAAATACCACTGATCAATAAACTGAAATATGGAGCTCCTTCTGTGGTTCAGTCAAATGACAATATTTGGACATTGGCATTTGCATGAGGTTTCTGACTGTTGTAACATAAATTACATTCTTTTCTAATCTCTTCATCTTCAGCACTTCAGGTTGATTTTAATTAAAACAATATATATATATTTAATTATATAAATGTCAAATTAAAACTGACTTATTTACCATGCCATTTATTTTTGGTACTTTTCAAATGCCAAGACACAGACTTTCAATATTAAACTATTTACTATTTAACTTTTTACTATTTATACTAAACTAATATTAAACAATATTAAATCTATCATAGAAATACTAATTATTACGTGTTTAAAGCTCTGATAATCTAAACAAAGAGTAAAATAAACCATTTTGATATTAATTGAGTGAAAATTAAATCTATAAACTGTCCCACGGTTTTGGTGTCATTTCCACTACATCAAACAATTTTTCCCCTTATAAAGCTTTTTTTTTTATTATTATTATTTATTTAAAGTTAGTGAACTTGTTTACCGAGACAACAAAAGTGTCAGTAAAGAGAATTATTAAGTTCTGTCATGAAAAAACAAAACAAGGAAATGATCAATCATGAAGAAAAAAAAATCAATGTAAATATGATTTTTAAGCAGAATATTTTTATTGGGATTCATTTACAATCTACCCATAATTTGCCATGCTATGCAAAAAGTGTGAAATTATTATTTAATTGTGTGTATTTAGGAAACATTCAGTATACAGTACTCTAAAATAGCTAAAATAAGCTTCAGTATAAAATTAGCCTTAACAAGACAAAGAAGTCGGACATTTTATTTCAAAAACCTACAAAATGTTGAATTTCCACCATGTAATTCTATCCAACACAATACAGAATTTGGGATGTGGTGGAAACTACACTGTGGTAGGATTTCTCATGACTTCAGAAAAAAATGACAACACTCTCAGCTTAAGTTACATGTGCATACACTGTTGGACATTGTTAGTAGACAAATACAAAAAAATAGAAATAAACTACTGAGTGTGAAATGTGAACATTTTTAACAAGTCTTAAAGTGACCGAAGGTTGAAGAAACACCCATTTGTGTCTGTTGTAAATGTTTTATATTATTATACTTACTTTATTATAACACTTCTTATGCAGCCGACTGCAAGTATAAGTTTGGTAACTGGGGTGAGTGTGATGCTGCCACAAGCACAAAGAGCCGTTCTGGGACACTGCAAAAGGCTCTGCTCAATGTGGAATGTCAGCAAACCATCTCTGTCTCCAAACCCTGCACCACCAAGGTCAAAAGCAAACCCAAAGGTACATTCTCAACACCAAACCCAAAATTAACTCACTCCTCTGAATGATTGTTATACTTCCGTAAACACTCTAGAAATGGGTGTTACAGTACATTGCAACCAGTTGTTTTGATTCGGTTTAGTCATGGTAGACTGTAATGCATGTAATCTACTCTGATTGTGTAATCTTGGCCTGTTGGGATTCTGAAATAATTGATGAACCTCTGTTTATCCATAAGAGACAGTCCTTTAAACGCATAGGTTTGTTGTTAATATGCTTATTTGAATGTGGATTTCAGCAATAATTGCACTGGGCATATGTATTTCCTAACCAGTGTGAGACAGGGAGGCGTTGTCAAAGGTTTGGCTTTACTGATAAATCTGAATAACGATTTTGTGTCAACCTCTTCACAGGAAAGAAAGGAAAGGGGAAAGGGAACTAAAGAGAGCGAGGGATGCAGAGGAGCATTGAACACCCAGCGATAATCTGCCATCCAAACACTGCCTTTTTTATCTCTGCTTTGTGAAGATTAATAATGAGCGTGACTCAACACAGCCACAAACACATAGCCTGAAGTCATTTTCGTACCCAATGAGTAATTGACTTGTTACATTACTCTTTCACATGTGAGGGAGAAAGGAGAATAAAATGCTGTTGTTTAGAGTGTGTGATGCCCTGTAGTTTACCCATTTCACAAGCGCTGAGAGCGCTCTCTCTCTTTCTCTTTACCATCATCTGTGTAGCTTCAGGCCTCTCATTTGTTAAAGGACAACACAATCAGTAGAACTCAATCAGACACATCTATTTTTATAACCGTTTTACTTAAAAAAAAATGTGGGTTTGTAAAATTGTGTAATTACAGGATTATATTACTAGTGGGGTATGTAAGTAGTATTTGGATAAGTCACCCTTCTCCTTTTGTAGCCTAAAATTGAGGATAAACAAGTTTTCTTTTCTTTTTCTATACAATGTTGTAGTTAATGTAAGGATTGTTTTTGTGAAAAAAACCCCATGCAAATTGTTTTTCATTTTGACAGTGATTGTGTTACTTATAGATATAAGGGGTGACAGAGGGTTATAATATGGAACAAGTATTAATCTGAATGGACGACACAGAGACAAGTCCCCTCTTATGCAACAATAAACCATTTGAATATGTAAACACGTTTAATAAGCATTTGAGAAATACAGTGAAGTTTTGTTACAGAATTTTGTGTGTAATGTGTACCTCAAGGAATCGGTGGCACCTGATTATTAAAGACTCCTGACCCCATTGTTTTCTTTACGCAAGCTATTTATAACAAGTTACTGAAGCTGCATCCCAAATCGCATATTTCTGCACAATTGACCCTTCTCTAAGCTCCGCCCCACTTGGTTACGGTTGCTCACTCTGACAAGCTCAGCAGAACTCCCCATTGCACTGAACGAGAGATTGCTGGAAATTACGCAGTTTATTTTCAAAAAACTCTCAAACGCAACGGTTGATATTTTTTATGTGGGCTTGAATGCAGAGTGACACTATAACGCATTTTTATCTGACGTTTTTAGTAAAAGAAATGGTTAAATTACACAGCAATTTGGTTAAAAACTGTGAAGACTGTAAATCAGAATCAAGGCAAACGATTATTAGTCACTTGAAAAGAGAAAAACTTTTTACACATCTAATAACAGTATTTTAAGAGTACAGAACTGTTTATAACGTCTCATCACACACTCATTTTGATGCTGTGAACTGTTTATTATCGCTTTTATTATGACTTGAATCAATACATAGCCTAAATGAATTAATGTTCAGTTATTAACTTTAATTTACCTTGGAGCAAATGTAGGTGTCGTTGCAGATGTTATATTATTAGGAAATGAGGGCTGAAACTGAGTTTAATCAAAGTGTCTCTAGCAAGTCAGTCCACTGTAGGTCATCTTTGGAATGCTCTCGGGATGCTATTTCCAGTCATGCAAGTGCTGCGCATATCTACTTAAATAGGGAAATCTCTAAAACGGTTGGTCAAGATTAGCTACGATCAAAGAACATATTTTTTTTGAGTTGATTGACAGGAAGCGTCTGTATCTAAAAGGTGGTTGGCTCTTTTAACCGTAATGCGCGACTTCCTTTCTACATCCGTTGGGCTGAGTGTTCCAAGTTCTCCCATTCATTTTAATAGAAGTGGCTCATCTTACCTAAATAATCTCTGGTTTACTCCGTAACATGCCCTTCTCCCGATTAAATTAATTTTACAAAATAAAGAAAAACACTGTGGGTATACTCTCTGGGTAACTCGTTTCACTATTACAAAAGACCAGGCAACGTGTTTTACATTTTTGGTATAATTTTGATAAACATTTTGGATAAAATCCTCTTTAAAATTAGGCTACTCAAATAATATATTACTTCCATAAAATGTAGTTGGAATATCGCAAACGTGTGTCAGATTAATGTCGGCAGCTAAAACAGAAACGCTTTAAAAGCGGGGCTGCGTTTCATTCAACTCAGAAAGTCTGATTTCCAACTTCCTTCTAGAAAAAGTGCAATGGAACGCCTCGTAAAATCAGAATTCCAACTGGGAAACTCGTAAGGAAAATTTAAACTCCAATCTTTATCCTGTAGCACAAATATTAGCTATGAATATCAGTTGAGTTGCTCGGAGAAGTCTCTGGTGACAGTCAAACACCTGCAAAATTAACGGAAGCGTTGTAGTTGTGTTTCCTTATGTGTTCTTCGGTGCATCTGGCAATGGAATGCCTTTATGGTTGGAGATCGGAGATATCAAGTATATCCCACGTCCGAGTTGAATGGAACGCAGCACTAGCGGAGGGTCAATTATGCACCACTTTGCAGTGTATTTATTGATAGCAGAGTAAAGAATAGTAGGCCTATGCTGCGTTCCATCAAAACTCGTACGGAAATGTTCAACGTCTGCCGAAAAAGTGGTAATAAATATGGTATAATATACTCTCGATTGATAATCGAACACCGGTTTCACCATTGTTTCTGAATTGGGTTTGTAGGACACATCTCTGGTTACAGTTAAACACCTGCTAGGATAACAGGAGCATTGCAGTTTTGTTTCCTTACTCGTCATATTCAGAGCATCTGGCAATGGAATGCCTTTATGATCAGAGATATCAAGTGGAAAATCCCACATCGGAGTTGAATAGATGCTGCATCAGTACGAGTAGTATGTTCACACTAAAGATGCAACACAAAGTGTACTTTAGAGTACCCGGATGATGTACGGAGTGTGTAATGTTGGACACATCATGCTGTTGCTGCTTGCTGTACATAGCAGAAGGAGCAGAGTTACCTGGCCACAATGATAGGCCTCCTAAAAAAACTATTATAAAATGAATGGTGATTGTTACCATTAATGAAACATCTGTGAAGACAGCACCTTGAAAATGTGAGTTGAATGGTCTGCACTTATATAGCACTTTTTTTTTTTTAACATTGCTGTCATTGGTGTGTGAGTGTGAATAGGTGAATGAGTAACAGTGTAAAGTGCTTTGAAAACTGTTAGAGCAACTTGGGGTTCAGTGTCTTGCCCAAGGACACTTCGGCATGTGGGCCAGGAATCGAACCGCCAACCCTACGGATTAGAGGTCAACCTGCTCTACCACCGGAGGCAAAGCCACCCCCAATGCTTTACCATCCCCCCATGCTGTGTGAATATATGTACATTATTTGAGATGAGTGTTGAACTCTGGTTGAATAATGCGCTAAAGCTAGCGGAAACGCATCGCATGCTTTTGAAACGTAAAAGACGTTAGCGTTCCATATGAGACGGTACTTCACTTTGAAAATTCATACACCAGAATGGCCTAATCATAATGCACAGTGCACAATGTTGCTACAGTGTTGTCATTTTGAACACAGCTGTAGATGGGCATGTAAATAATAATTGTCCTCCCATCCTTGCCAGCGTGCTCAAGGTCTTTATTAATCTTTTTATGCAATAGAAAAAAAAGAACCATACACTCTTATGTACACTGGCTTTATAAGGGCAGCAATAGATAAGACCATACTTTAATGTGTTCATTCCAAGCGTGCCGCACAAGCCCTCAAAAGTGAAGCCAAAACGTCTCGATCGCCCCCCAGAGGCCGGTCCTAGTATAGGTCATAAACCCCGCCTCCCCATGTTATTCAACGGGACGTGAGACCAACTAAACAATTAAATTACACCTCACATATCTTTTTTCCAAAGACAGTTTCTGTCATTTACTGTAGCTTTTATCACGCTGATGTAATTTCAAGTGTTTGTTTTTAAAATAAGTTTGTTTTTAGTTAGTTATTTGATGCTATAAAAACGGTGCTGTTACGTCATGATTGACAGCTGTGATTGACAGGTTCTCTGAGCGAAGTAGTCACTGAAGCACCAACGGACTTTTTTTCGGGATATTCGGAGGATTGAGGAGATTGGAGCTTTAAATTACATATCTAAATTTCTATAATTAATTATTTCACACCGACATAATGGGTTGTTCTGCAGTAGAATGTGCTAACCGATCTGGCAGGGGCGTGTGCTTGCGATTGATTCTGCGAGAGTGAGGGCGGGGCCTTGTTTTCGCGGCTTTACTTCCTGCTCACTACTGCGCATGACTGGTCCCGAAAACGCAAGTGCGCAGACTCAAGTTCCAAGATGTCAGCGCCATATCGGGACACTGGCGGCTTCAGTTCTCTCCGATGGAAAAGAGCGAAGGGGCGTCGTCCATCTTTTTTTACAGTCTATGGTTCATTCCATCATCTCCACTGGGAAAACATGGGTTTATACTGCCCTACACCTAGTACTGTTATACAGGAATTTTCTGCATGAATACCTATATAATAAACATTGTGTAGACATTGAGATAAAATTGTAGCCTCTCTGATTAAAAGAAAATGGAGCATAATGGGCAGTCATTTAGCTGTGTTTGCCATGCAGCAGATACTAAGGATAGGCTTTTGCTATTTTCAGATTTACAGAAGGGCAATATTTAGAAAAAGCAATTGCAAGATTGTCCTCAGGAGAGTCACATAAGAGGGTTGACATTATAGAGCAACGTTTTAATAATGCTTTGAGAAATGCCATTCCTCCCACTGCTTCAGGTCAAGCCATTTCTTCATCTAATTTCCCTAGAATAAGGGAAGCCTTTTTAGATACATTTTATAAATAAAATGGTGAACCCTTTCTTTATAAAAGGCCCTGCTTCATCAGTCAATGTATCATCTCCACAAGAAAACAACTAGAAGTAATTGGAACGTTTTAACATGAATTCTGAAAACTGGAAATCTGGTTTTTAGATTCTTTTGCAATGACATAAGTCACTTTGTCTTTACCGCTCATTAAAAAGAGATTTTGAGCTGGTTTAGAGATGAAGACTAATTAATGGAAATTTAATTATGAGGTAGAAACATGAAACCAAACACAAGACATTAGAGAGGCAAGTCTCTGGATCTTAAAATCTGGCTAATGTTCTTTAACTGATGAATGAATAATTTTACTTTCAGACCATGCCTAATAACAGACCACAGTGCCACGACCTCTTTGGTTTAATGCTTTAAAATACAGTCTGTAATTTCTGAAACTGGCAGTCTGTTAGTATTGTAAGAACACCAACATATTTGTCTCCCTTTGTGCTAATTCTGACCAGATGTAACAAAACTGTTTGTATTTGAGATAATTCCCTCAGATTGCTCTGTTTCATCAATTACGAACTTTAAACTTAAATACAAACCAGGCCAAATTTTGAATAAACTATATTGCACCATGAGAAAGCAATATTATGAAGTGAATATTTGCTAAATGATGAGTTTTTTTTAGATGTTGGAATAAAACCAATTTCCATTTCTCAGATTTGCTGATAGTCCTAGGTACCCCAATTGAAATTGAACATCTTATAAACAGTTTAAATAAATGTGCAAGTCATCTATTTTTCTCAAGTATATCACAAATTAGAAATGATTTCAACAGTTTTGCATACAGACAGCAATACATTTAATATTTCATTTGTAAAATCACATGAAAATCACCAACTAAATACAAACATCCAGACATTAAATGCAGGGAAGAAATAATACTTTCAAGAGCATACTGTATATCCATTATGTAAACTAAACATATTTACACCCATATGTAAGGTCAAAACCTTACACCGACATTTCTCATACATTTAGCTCAGTCTAGTCTCATCCTATTTAAAGTCCATAATGCATATCTTAATCCATTGAGGAGATCCTTTTAAATTTCAACCTATTCCAGAAGCTCAAGAGGATCACACTAAGAGGATAATGATAAGACTAACTTCTCCAAAACTCAGCCACATGTCCTGAATTTGCCTTGGTATGAATGTGGTGGATGACACTGCTGTTGTGGTCCACCAGCAAATCTTCCTTCTTTATGCTTTTCATGAGGAAGGTTCAAATATAAGAAGCATAAACTCTCTGAAGAGTGCAATGCTTCCAGATACTGTGAGACAGTAAGATTTTCCATAATTCATAAAGTCTTTCAATGGCTGTGATATGTTCTCCAATCAAAACCATGTGTTTATGTAGATAATTATGTCAGAAACAGTTTATTGTCTGTTAATATGAATAATACTAACCAAAAGGACTTGATTTATACCATTTGTGCTGTACAGAACTAGGGGTATAAATACAATCAATCAATTTACCATGTATATTACATTTTTCCTTGTGTCACTTTTAGTTTTTACTTTAATACTTCCTGGGAATCTCTCTCTTCTCTGTTGATAATGAGGTGTGACTGGCTCTCTAACTAATGCTGATTAGGAACTTTAATTGGTTTTCACGTCACTGTAGTGTAGAGTTTCAAAGATCTTGGCAGTGCAGCATTGATTACAGTATATTACTAGAAGATAAATATGTTTCATGATCTTAGCTCAATTTCTTCTGATGTTGAGTCTGTTATGACAACACCATCAACCTTCTATAAGCAATAATTCCTTACTACGTAAACTTTTGGTTATGAAGTCTCACAATGTACTGCGCAGTACTACCTTCTATGGTTCAAGGGGGCCAGAAGAGCTGGGACAGCCTTGTGTACCCTCCATACCATGCACACATCTCCAGACACTGCTGGCTGCCTCTGCCCTCTGCTCATCTGGTGCCTATGTTCTTATACTGGCACATGAGGAGGTTTTTGAAGGTCTTTTTAAAGGTGGCATTACAGAGTGCATAGCAAGCAGGGTTGATGGTACTGTTGACATAGCAGAGCCAGTAGCCGATGGCCCAGACTGTATCCGGAACGCAAGACTGGCAAAACGTGCTGATTAAGACCATCACGTTGTATGGCGTCCACGTGATAATGAAGGCCAGCAGGATGGCAAAGATGGTCTTTGTCACTTTTTTCTCTCGCGCTGCCATCTGCCTTTTCCTTTTCACCTGGCTGCGAGCGATGCTTGCAAACTTCCGCACCACTGTGCGGGGTCGGTTCACTGGGATTGAACGCCTCTCGCCAGCACTGTTTGGTGGGACGATCTCAATGGCTGTGATGCACTCATCTCCAGCCTGTTTGGTGACTATCTTGATCTTGGACCATTTGGATTGAGGGTTGAGTTTAGACACAGCTGCTGGCGCAGGTGCCAAGCCACCCTCTGAAATCGCCTCACTGTTAGCTCTTTCTTTGGGCTCTTTAGGTGCTATGCTGGCAGTGCTGGAGTCGTTTGAACTCTCTTTTTCCTCTGGTTGCACACAAGAGTCAGCTTTGGTGGAACACACAGACTCATCTAGCTTCCCGTTCTTCATGGTGTCTACAGTAGAACAGGTATCCAAGCTGGGCTTAGGAGGAGACTGGTTGTTGTTGTTCTGTTTTAAGATGTGACTCTTGAGCAGACCACTGGACTTTGGGCTTTTCTTCTCCTTTTTGGCCTCTGGCTTCTGCTTGGACACACGGCTGCGACTGGCCAGAGAGATGTGCACATACAGCACTGTCATGATGACCACCGGCAAGTAGAATGCAGCGATAGCCGTGCCAAACGTCACTGCAGGGTTGGAAAGGAACTGGATGTAACATTCGCTTTGTTCCACGGTCCGTTCACCTACAATGAACTGCCAGAACAGGATCGCAGGTGCCCATAGGATGAAGGACAGGATCCAGGCGGAGGCGATCATGAGTCCTGCCATCTTGGTGGTTCTGCGTGTGGGGTAACTGAGTGGTTTGGTCACACAGAAGTATCGGTCAAAGCTGATGATTAGCAAGTTCATAACAGAGGCGTTACTGACCACATAATCCAGTGCTAGCCACAGGTCACATACTACAGGGCCGAGAGGCCAGTAGCCCTTGATAATATAGACAGTGTAAAGGTTCATGGAGAACGCACCAATGATGAGATCCGCACAGGCCAGGCTGAATAAGAAGTAATTGTTGACGGTCTGCAGGTGACGATTGACCTTGATCGAAAGCATGACAAGGATGTTGCCCACAACAGTGACAAAACTGAGGGATCCTGTAACCAATGCAATGAAGACCATCTCCACCGTTTTGTATGGACTCTCTGCTCCTGCCACGACCGCTGCACATGAGCCATTAGCACTGCCGCTGTCACAGCTGAGGTTGGCATCATTGGACACATTGCTCAATGAACCTGCAACACACACAATGCATGGACAATATTATAAATGACACAAATCTAGTTGGTATCAGCAATAGTTTGGTGAAAATAATCACAAACTGATATAAATAGAAGCAGACTAATCACATAAATGGAAAACAGCATGACGTTCATTATGATGAATATTGCTTCATTACATTAATTTCTATCAGGAAAAATAAATAAACTCCAGATGTTAAGAAATCTTTGGAGAAGGAAATCTTTTGGAGATAACGACTTAATGATGAATTCAGTAACTTTATTTTTTTTGTGTGTGTCATCTTGGACTCAGTGACACCTAGCTTCGTGAATGCACCATCATTTAAAATCAAGTTTTCCATTAGAGATGCCATTGTTTAATTTCACTATTCATTGTCAGCCATGATTAATTTCTTTAAGAATGAAAGCATCCAATAACAGGGCAGTTACTGAGATTAAGGGAGTAGTGTCTGGCCGGTCATGAGTTCCTAAAATGGCGGCCCCCATGAGGACACCCTCTCCATGTAGAAGAAAAACTGCTTTATAAGGTTAATTATATGACTAGAGTCTTCATCTCATGTGAATGATCATTATTTTATACATGTTTCAAAATTTCTCCGGTTACATCCCGTCTGAGACCCGAGACCCCCTGTAATTCACACCCTGGAAACAAAGCTATAATTCTCACCATATAGCGTAACTTTTGCCCAGCTCTCCTATGCATGCGCATGAGAGAAACTCGTTCACTCATGCTTGCGCTTGGCCCACGCATGTCTGCAAGGGTTTTGCACTCTTTAAAAAGTTGATTTTGTCCCCCACACTTTTTCAAGACCCATATTGAGTCCAAATAGTGGATTTGTATACAGTATTCTTTGCGTTTTGTTACTTTGGGCTGATTGAGCGATCATCCAGCTAATCACAGGTGAGTTTCATGAGCTGAAACAACCCTTACATAATAGACCGTCAGTCAGACATTCCAGTCAACACGGCTCCGTTCATTTCTACAAAGTTGCTTTCAGCAATGCTCATTTATCCATGTTTTTTTATCAGCATTAATGTTAATCTTAATAATCTAGAGATGAGGAACACACAAATGAGAGTAATTTATCGGCATATAGTTCTTGATTGGCAGCATTACGTGAAATGCACTGCAGAAAGAAATCAAAGGACAATCCATCTTTTAAGCACACATTGTAAGTGGAGTTCATATCAGAGAATGAGTCTTCAAGTTGTGCTTTTTACATTATGTTTGTGAGGTAATAGTTTGATCGGTTGTTTTTGCCAATTTAAGCAGATTACTAGATCTGTGTGAAATATGTAAAGCAATTTTAAATATCAGCTCCTTTTTTTAACTCTGTTTGTGTGCAGTCGTTTATCTGTAAGAAAAAAGTTAGACCTGCTGTGTTCTTAAAACAATTATCTGTTTTACTGAATTGAATAGATATGTAGACACGCTTTTTATACATAAAATCGTATGGACGTTATTCAAACTCATACTTATTATAAGACTATTATTGTTGTCTTTTGAGGAAAGTCATGTTCAGCAGCTCACAAACTGTAGGGAAATTATAGATTTGCTTTGTTATTCTAATGCTTAAAACCTCTTCTAAAACCTCTAAGTCTCTCTGTAGGTCTGTAGACATACACATTTGAAAGGATTAAAATGTTATTTTGATCATTGATTCAGTGACAAACTAATTCACACAAGACGTCATCAGGTGGCATCACCAGAAATGGTCACTGAACCATTTAATGGATCTGAACGGATTTTGGTGAACATAGTCAAAACACTCTTGGATACATTTAATATAATACTTATATATGAATATATACTGTAATATATTAATACTGCACTGTAAATGTTGGGTCTGTGTGAGCCCCCCACTTTTAAAATGACTGCTACACCCCTACGTGTCTGCATGTTCATGTGAGAACGTCTGGTTGTCTAGCACATGCACCAGTTAATGCATGAACATGGTAAAGCCCATGCTTCAAGCACAAGAACTGAATTTTGCTTCATTTCAATTGTGTGGCTTCAGAAGACATTGATTAAACGACTCGAATCCTATGGATTACTTTTGTGCTGCCTTTATATGCTTTTTGGAGCTTGAAAATATTGGACTCTAAAGACTTTCATTGTATGGACAATAGCAGTTACGATATTCTTAAAAAACCTTTGTTTGTGTTCCACAGAAGAAAGAAAGTAATACAAGTTTGAAATGGCAGGAGAGTAAATGGTGAACTGTTCCTTTATGACCTTAAATCAATGTGCTGGCTTAGTCTATATTAGTGCTTTATGAAACAGCTTCATTTTAAAAAATGTGCTGTTTGATCAGCAAACAAAACAAAATGAGTTGTTCATTGTCAAAGAAAAAAAATCTAATTTTTTCCAGGCATCAGAGTTGAGTTGTCTCAGGTTAAAGTAGATTCATTATATCCTCCTGATTAATACAATTATCATGATTAGACTCCTTAAAGGCATTATCCAATCACAGAAGCCGAAGCTGACATGTCATTAAAGTCAACTGACCCCCTGGGTCTCCTAATATTCTCAGCTGCTCTGGAACAATTAAAGACACAATTATTAGACAGACATCCCGAGGACCCAGAGATTTAATTTGAAAAACTGAAAAAACATCAGAGCTAAGGAAAAATAAACATATCATGCCTGTGATATGAGACCTCTTTATATTTATAGACCCACTTACTTAATGTTCGATTTCCATAAAATGAAATTTAACATTGCTTTCTTGTCATTTATATACCAATAAAGATGAAATATTGAGGGTTTTGACATGTCATATGTGAATGCGGCCAGCATTTCAAGAGATTTTGTCATGGCTCTGCTTGCTAAATCCTACAAGAGACCGTGCACTGTGTGCATAATGCTCAACCAAATTAAAAAGCCAAGAGAAAAAATGTACATCAAAAAAACATAAAATTTATTTTCAAAATGTTTACTTTTCAAGTAAAAGTGAGAAGCTGTTTTGTGTCATGAATAATCCAGCCTCCATGTATACTTCTGGGAAGCTGTTGTCATACTGATAAAGTATTAATCCATTGGGCAATTAAAAACCTGTTTGAAGAGACTCCATCAGGCCCTGTATGCTAAAAAAAAAAAAAAACACATCAAAGTAAGACCATAAGAACGTACGCAAATATTTTTAAGCATTTTGAAGACACATTATTTATTATTGCCTATTTAAATTTCTAGAGTATTTTTTTTTTAATGCGATATCTTATGAAGGTTGCCATCTTCTGGATGACCATAGAAATTACAGCTCATCATTCTGAATACACATGGGAATCAAACTTGCTGCAAACATTCTGCATCATTGCCTTTCCAAATGATTCGTAAAGCAGCATGTGTGGATGCTTTCCACTGCTCTTGATCAGTCTTTATTACCATTATATCTGAAATCAGTCTCCCTGTAGAGGAGTCTTTTCCCTGTCTTTATCTGTATTATCCCTTCAAACCACTTGACTGATCATCAGCAGGCATCAAAGCACTGCCAAACTCCAGAATGCCAGACACCACATATCCTATTCCTTTTGAAAGCTTTTTGACAAACACACATTCCCTTCTATCCTCTCCTCCTCTCACATCTGAATACAGATCACACTCCTTGAAGAGTGTGGTCATTTCTTATCTAGCAGTACTTTAGAGATTAAAGAGTCAGTTGAGTTTTGGTGTCTTGCTCTAATTTTCCCTCAGGTGCAAGTGATTCAGTGTGGGGAGAGGATTCTTATCAAATATGAATCAGCAATTACTCAACTGTGGATTCGAGCAGAGCAGCAAGATAAGTGACGAGTCTCATTAAATATGAATCAACAATATTCATCTGATATCACAGAGGGAGAAAGCTCTCCAGGACCAGTCTCTGTTTTGTTTTTTTCCAGCTTTCTCATACAATTTGACTTTATATACCCTAACCCTAACTTAATTTGGCTTCCAAAAATCTTCAGTTGAGTAAAACAGTTGAAGCTTGACCATGTCAGAGACTTTCTTAGTCTAGAAACATACTTTACGCAAGTACGCATATGAAGATATGAGCGCTTGGCCAACGGAATGCCAATGAGCAGTGTGGCTGAGCATGATTACATGCATTTTTGCATTACTTATTCACAGCAGCGCCATCTTTGATTTTTGCCAGGCATGGCAACGAGCCTGTAAAGGATAGACATACAGTCTCTTCAGTGGGCTGTACTGCAGTTTAAAAAGTTTTTGGATCGTTCCGTGAACAAATCATTGAAAATAATATCTTTCCAAGAACAGTCAGTTGACAAAAAGCTTCAGATAGGATCTAGAAGCTTTATATAACTTTATACCGTGCGTGCCATTGAAGAGATGGTAATTCAATCCCTCACAGACTCGGCACTACTGTGAATAAAATCTCAGTACTCAAGGGGATGATAGAGTTATGTTCAAAAGTTGGATGTGTTATTATTCTGATAAGTTGCTATTAATATTTTGACTTTAACTTAATTTCTTTTAAGGAATATTTTGGGTTCAATACAAGTTAAGCTCAATCAAATAGCATTTGTGTTATAATGTTGATTACCACAAAAATGTATCAAGGTTACAGTGAGGCACTTAACAGAAGTTAATTGGGCCAATTTTTTAATGGTATAAAGGCAGAAATTTGAAGCTTATAATTTTATAAAAGCACTTAATTCTTCTGTTACAGCTCATGTATTATTTGAGCTGTAAATTTGTTTAAATTGTTATTTTTATCGTCATGGCAAAGGAGTTGTAATATTGTCTATAACTTTACACAGAAAATGTTAGTACGTGATTTTATCACACTAAAATCATGTTTACATGCATATCATTTATGTCTTGTGGCTATACCTTTTATAAAAGTTTGTATAAGGTTCAAAAATTGGCCCCCATTCACTTCCATTGTACGTGCATCGCTGAACCCAGATTTTTGCTTTTTTACATTTTTTTTAAGAAAAGTAAAAAATAAATTTTTGGGGTAATGTATATTATGCCGGAATTGCTGTCGATTGAGTTTAACTTGTATTGAACCCGGAATATTCCTTTAAAAAGATTCACTACAAACTTTTGCTCCGCCATGACAGTAGTTGGCTTGAAAGAGAAAACTCACCATAGAAGCAACATATACTTGCGTTGTGCTAGGAATTCCTCTCTGCCAGATTTTGGAACGTAAAAAAACACGAAACTGAGCTTACATAGCTAGAAGCGCCTGCGTTCATGTCCTCAATTATACTTCGGCCTTTACAGTTCTCAGTGTGGGGCAACAGTGTGAGTATGTAGCCAGGCTGCAAAGTGGCACCTCAACTACTCGGCTGTCAGCAAGTGTGCAAACCGTAGCTGTTTCTCAGACAACTGCAAGATAAAACGTGACAAGAATAGACAGCAAGAAACCCATTACACAACACCAGAGTATGCAAGTGCAGTGGTGATAATTTCACCTGAGCGAAGAGCGGCGGTTTAGTGGTTGCAGATAACATCTTCAACATCGCTTGCTGCATTCGTGTGCAGAGAAAAAGCTATAAATGATTGTACATTAGAGAAAAATATTTATTAAACGATGGCAGTGCAATTTGTGAATTAAATCATTTTTATTTGTTTTGGGATCATTAAGCATGATTTCATCTAATATATATATTGGTCAAAATCTCACTTTATGTCCTTTATTTGTTAAATCCATGGTTAAACCTGGCTGTACATATAAAGATTGCATGCACAAGACATGATATAGTCTTTAAAAATATAAAGGAAAAACAAAGGGGGCACATGGTATCTACTAATATAATAATTATTTTATAAATAACCTGTCCTTTATATTACATTTGTTTCGTATCACCAGCAGTGATGTCAGCTGACTCATGAGACAGCTTGATCTTATGCTTTTCGCTCTTGAATTACATACATCACTTAAAGCGTGATTGCATTACTCCAGGCCAGCTAGAAGGCCTCAACTGGGACATATCCTCACCCACCAAGAAAAAATAGGTCAATCTGATTTGTGGATGAGTCTGACAATCTGACTTTAGTTTCTCATTAATTTGCACTGTTGAGGGATTCTGAAGGCCTGAGGGGGTGGAGCTCAGAATCGTGCTGCTTTGGGCATGTGATTTGTGAAACAGTTGTCACACTTTGCTTGTAATCATGATGGAATCAATTCTGACTGGATAAACTTTTAGTTTTTCTCAATTTGTTTGTAGATTAATTAAGAGTGGAAATTGATTAAAAATACATAGGCAAAAAGGTGATTGAGAATGAAAGGATGAAAAATATGTATTTATTTGGCATGTTAGGCCAGCAGAGAAGGCTTTGGCCCTGAGAATATGTCACTGCTACAGAGACATTTAATGTCGGAGCGGGAATTGAGCGAATGCTTTTTTACCGGTGAGCGGTACTTGAGTGGACGTCCGCTTGGGCCGTGAACGGTTGAGCAGAGCACACATGCATGGAGTGGGATATTGAGCAGAATGTCACACGTCTCTGCTTCACTCACATGCTCTGCACAACACATGCATACATGCGCAAACTCTCTGTTAAACACATCGCATGCATGCATGTAACGAAACCAAAGTGTCAGAATCATGCATTCAAAATAAATCCCTGCATGTACGGAAGGGACAGACTGGCCATCGGGAGGACCGTGCCGGTCTGGCAGCAAAACGGGGCCGAATGGGCCGCGATAAGCTGAAATGGGCCGCCACGTTATGAAGAACAGGCCACAAAACGGCGATGCGATATGCTGAAAGTGGCAGCAATATGCAGAAAAGAACAGCGACACCGTTGGAATCAGAATGCATAAACATGATAATAATGCCAACATAGAGCCTTGAATTCATAAATGAGAACTGTTTACACAAACAGTCTGAGACAGTCATCATAAAAGTGATAAAGTGAATGTATAATGAAATGAGTCACTTCTTTTTCCTGGCTTATATTTAATTATTGATGGGAAAGGCTTACAGTGTCTTTAATGGCATGTATACATCTGATTTCTACAACTCATTGAAGAGACTTTAGATCACATCCACACTAGTCTGTTTAAGTTTAAAAATGAAATTTAAATTTCCTTACTTCATTGTTTTAAAAAAAATTATCAGTCATGGAGAGTGTTTTCGGTGGAGGAAAACCCCCTTCTAGTGCTGATGCGAGGCGTAAACATGGCGTACGAAAATGTATTATTGTGGATGTGGCCTAAGTTTATCCCTCACAGCCTTGTTTTCATTCCTGTCAAAAATATATATGGCGCTACTCTGAATAAGGTCTTTTGAAAACGTATCTTTTAAACTTCATGATAAGCATGCATGGGTACAGTTTTCTCTCTTCTTTCTAGGGTTTTCTGCTTGTTTGTACACCCCTTTTCTTTATAAACACTGTTCAATCGCTGCACAGAAAGATCACCTGTTTTGTGTTTGTTTGAGTAACCTGCTCATAACTGGAGAGTAATATTCAGAGACTCAAATCTCTTTGAGGATGGAGTGATATTTGTGTGATGTGGGGGTGGTTGAGCTTTGAACCAGCACAATACCTGCACTGAATCTCATGTCAAGAGATAAAAACAGTCTGGAACATGATAGATATACTGACAAACATCTCAGTAAAGCATGTGCTAAGCATTAGATTCTACCCTTTGCTAGCAAATTTTGAACAGATTGTATTGTTGAAGTAAAGCGGCACTTTGTAGCTTCACTGAAATTGATGGCAAGAAGACATCTCACCCTCCCTCCCAACCCGTAACGGATTTTATCTGGGTCCTTTTTTACTGATTGCATCCAATGAGCGGAACTGAATATCCGTAACAGAGACAGAAGGTCGATCTGAAATTAACAGATGATTCTCATATCTCATGATATGATGTACTGTATATCTGTCACTGACACACCCGTATATTCTACCGACACCAGGCACTCTAGAAGTATATCCACTTGAAGCCCAAGAATAAAACACTACTGTACTACTACTGTATATGTTGAAATTAAAATTAACCAAGAAAAAAATGCTGTTAATTCTTAGTTCATGTTATAAAATGGATAGCTATGGTTGGGGGGTTAGTCCAGGATGTTGATGGCCTTGCTTTAGTCATGATAATGCATAGCTAAAACCTCTTCACAAAGCTACTATTTGTATAACTGCCCAGCTCACATAGCTGACCATTATTTTATTTAGCAACATGCTGTTACTTTTTACTGTCAGAGACTATAACAGAAGGATGGCATCTAATGATTTTACTTAAAGTACATATTTATTTTTTATAAAGAATTGTTCCCGTAATATTTTATTATGCGGTAAACGTTTATAAGGTTCTGCCATATGTAAATAAAGTTGGAGCTTAAGTGGTTGCAGGCACTACGCTTTGGATCTTGCCTAGTAATGCCCAATAAAAATGTAGCCATGAGTGACTATATTCACAATATAGCATGGCCTCTCGTACTTTATTGCTTAATTCACTAATGTAGTTCACACCAAAATACCAAATACTTCCTTACTGTAAAGTATTACTAACTTCTAAAACATACACAATCAAGCAAGTCTCCTGCTAAGTAATGTTAATTTCTATGATGTGATCTCATTCTGAAGTTGTCACATGCCTGTGTCTGTAGAGTTGGCTGCGTGTAGATGCAGAGAGGGTTATCAGTGCTTTGCCTGCAGCAGTGAGATATGAGGGATCTGATCTTAGCTGGCTCTCAGCTCCGGGCCTGATCACAGCTCTGCTGCCAAAGCTGCACAGATGTATTCCCCTGCCACACTCTGTGCTCCTCAGCTCAATGTCTTAAATGAATGTATATGCCGACCTGCTCAACAGAGCCTTGAAAGACAAAACCAGTCTAAACAGTCTACAGTTATGATTTCTGACCCTAGAGTGGGCTTTGTGGGAGCAGTGATATGCCATTGGTGTGATAAGACAACATGAATAGTGTTCACTTCTAATGGGAACTCTGTTACGCTGAAGGAGAGCTCTGTCGCTTATATAATCATAATAATTCCTCTACTTTTACCCTCCAACCCCTCTCCTCATCTGTCTCTCTCTCTCTCTCTCTCTCTCTGGACACGTTCAACACATTAACACCTTATTTATGACCCTTGTCTCTCTCTTTCTCCCAAGCTCTCTGTATTATTCCCTTTGCCCCAGAGTCAATTGCCCATTATATACTTAGTGTGATATAAATTCTTAAACACATATGAAACATATTTATATTTAATTATAATGTTGTAATAAATGTATTGAAATAAAGATTAATATACTCTACACCGACATAACCATGTCATATCATATTTATAATATTTAGAGCAACGGAAGCTCAGTAGGCCAAACATAATTTTTGTCTATCTCTGATTATGACAATAATTTCTGTTATAGATTTAACAAAGATATGTTGAAGAATCCCTGTGGTGTTTTTTTTTTCTCTCCATACAATGCAATTTAATCAAATCAAGTTTGAGTGATATATTAAATGTCTTCTGAAGCAATATGATCGCATTAGGTGAGATTTTTACACAATAAATCTTGACATCTGACCCAATTGGAACACAGTGTGGTTTCATCACTGGGAATTCTGTTACATGTTGTAAAGCTAGTATTCTGATGATGTCACAACAAGTGCCATCACCATATTGTCTATAGATGCGGATATAAACTGTTTGTCTGGTGGTGCAGTGGGAGAAACAGTATTACCAAATAGTTCCATATAAAGTTTAGTGTAGTATTTAAAGTTTATTTATGTAGTATTTAAATCCCAAGCTGAAAAATCAAGCTTATAATATACAAACAGGACAGTTACTTTGACTGATTAAAACTGTTTTGTGTTTAAATGTTGTTTGTATATATTTGGTATAATCTGACCAACGGGTGAAGAAACGCAAAGGAGTGGAAATCAGAGCGCTTAGTAAGAAAAAAAAGGTTGTGTAGTTAGCCAGGATCAACCAAATAAAGCTGAAACTTTTTTCACTGCTTTCCATTGCTGTAAACAGCGCACGCTTCCGCGTTCGTCAATACTCACCGGAGGTCACACAATGCCTACGTCATACGCTGGAACTCGACTCTCTTGTGAACGCGCAGACCGCTGTTACCGGAAGCCAATGATTATAGTTTATAAAGTTATAAATATGGATATTGTTCTTACAAAAAATGCATCGCTTTGCTTCAGAAGGCCTTTATTAACCCCCTGGAGCAGTATGGATTACTTTTGATGGATGGATGCACTTTTTGGGCTTCAAAATCTAAGGTACCATTTACTCCCATTATAAATCTTGGAAGATATTTTTTTATATTACTATATAAAGAAGAAAGTCATATACACCTAGGATGGTTTGAGGGTGAGTAAATTATGGGATCATTTTCATTTTTGGGTGAACAAACCATTTAAGTCCAGAGTAAACTCTCAGTCATTGGAAATACAGTGCAAGGAGACTATGAATAAACAGAATGAAGAGACCTCTCTTGATATACGAATATGACATGATATGAACGTGTAAAATGACAATAAAAAGAAAAGTAGCCAGTTTAACAGAATTATTTAATATATTCTCTAAAGACTGTTAATAAAGTGAGCTAACAGCATGCAACAGAGCTAAATGTACAATAAAACAGTTTACATCCCACAGCAGGCGTTAGAAACAGATAAAAGTGATATTTCAACACAAACATTCGACCGTTACTTTGACCTCAATTCCTTATGGCACAAATACATATGCCAGACACAGTAACATCTTTTATGTCTTAAATTGTACAGTGTAGCATTTGCATAGGCTATAGGAAGTTTGCCAAAATCTTTACGAAGAAACATTTATCTGTATTATTTATTGTGTGCTACAATGTGTTGGTAACATACCTTGGTGGTGGCACTAATGCTGCCGTCTTCTGGATTGTTTTTCCCACTGGTAAACATTCAGTGGGAAATGTCCAGCACCTATCCACAGAAGACATTTTTATATTGACTTAATTTTAGTGACTTGAAAGTCTGGTTCATGGATCATGTAAGTGTGCATAAAGTATTAAGGAATGAGGATAACCAACCCAGTCTCATGAATATCTGTACATATTTTAGGAGTTGGCAATTTCGTATGATTCATTGGTATGAGTTTGTACGTTTTCATCACGTTCAAATGCCCAGATGTTTAATACGAAAGTAAGCGTGAGTTTTGCGCAGTTGGCACTAAGGACATGCTAATTAATATTATGCCCTTACCCAAACATTAGATGGAAACGACATCATTCCAACGACATAATTGGCTGTAGTGAAAGTCAGTTGTACGATATCATACGAATTAGCCAAATTTAGAAATGTCATTTGAATCCTGACGATTTCGCCACAAGAGTGTGTAGGGATGACATATCACGAGGGTAATATCAGAATCAGAAACATTTTTCTTACACGCTGCACATGAAGGTTTAAATCCACAAATTATGTTTATTTTCATATTTATCTTAAAACACATTTGTAAATATTATACGTTTATATCTACATTTTAATCCTTTTCATGGTCAAAATGTTTACAATGTCTTTGTTTATCTCATTGGTACCGGAGAATTGCACTGCTTGTTTACCCTGTGTCTACAGACAAAATGGCAGGGGTGTGTTGATGATGTAATCGATTGCTATCTATTGTGATAAATTTGTCAGTACACTTCAACTTCCTTTCTGCCCTGACGATAATGAAGTTTGATTGTATCTATAGTCAGTGAAGCAGTGACATCTTGTCAAAAGTACAGTGAAAGAACTTTTTATAGTCTCAGATAATCACAAATAACTTTTAGAGACTTTAATATAAGCTGTCATTCTTGCTGCTGTGTGAAGAATCAGTCTGGAAAGCAGAAAACAGCAGCTGCTGCTCGAACACTTCTCTTTCTCTCTCTCTCTCTCTCTCTCTCTCTTTCTCTCTCTCTCACACACACACACACGCACACACAACCTTACACACGTACACTGTCGCATATTCATATAGGCTAAACACTTATCTAGCCCTACATTTAATTTACTACAAAAAAACAAAAAGGTAGTCAACTCAAGTGCAAAGGAATTAAATTTTGGCGCAGTACACACGCTTGTCTGCACAAATAAATGCACATATACACACACACATGGAAACTGCTCATTTAGTAAGTCTATTGAGACTAAAACCAGAGACCCTCCAGTTACCAGCTGGCAGCTTGATACTTAAAGCCATCTGCTACCCAATAAACTTTCCTCCACCAGTGCAACAAAATCACACATGAATATCTGTTAATTAACTTAAACATATGTACATACAATCTGTACATCTACCACAACATTACTGCATGCTAACGCAACTAAAGTTTTTACATAATTACCAATAAAATTCTATGTTTATGTATGTTTTACCAAGCAAAGCATTTTTTCACATTTTTATTGGGGCAAGCAGCTGAAAACTTCTTTGACAAACAGAAGTTCAAGTTTGTTAACAAGCCAAACAGAACACACAGAACACACAGATGCACAGATTGCACACATGCCTCTGCAGAGCCGGACAGACATCACAGTGGGAGTGTGTGTGGGCTGCTTTGTACTCCGTTCATCACACTCCTTTGATTCTGCTTTTTGCTAGTTCTAAGATCCCCCATACTGGCCACTGGCAATCTAATGAGTCTCTCTCTCCCTTATACACGCATGCACACACAAGCTACATGAACATATCAGACAGCAATGATGACACCTTATTTAATTGTTTATTCTGTTGGATCAAAATCAGGAACAACTACTGGCTTTATCACATTTTAGCAGCATTAACTAAACAAAACAGCATTGATTTACCAACACTGATTGAGTCGATCAGCACTGATAATCAGACAGTCAGATCTGCACACATGCAATTAAAATCAACAACACTGTTCAAGAATCTGAGAAATGTCACAGGATGTAGTCCAGTGAGAATAAGTGATGATATATCCTTTAAATCAGTTATTGACTTGAGCACGTTTGAAAGGGATGTTTAAGGAGTATTCCGGGTTCAAAACAAGTTAAGCTCAATCGACAGCATGGCTGAATGTTGATTAACACAGAAATTACTAAGCAAAAATCAAGGTTACGGTGAGGCATTTACAATGGAAGGAATTTTTGGAGAGTAAAAAGGCAGACATGTAAGGCGTATATCATTTTATAAAAAACACTTACATTAATCATTCTGTTGAAACTTGTGTATTGTTTGAGCTGTAAAGTTATTTAAAGCGTGGTTTTTGCACTGTTACGGTGTTACTTTGGCATGGCACAGACGAAAAGGTTCATAAGTGATTTTATCACACTAAAATTATATTAACATAGATATTATTTATGTCTTGTGGCTATACTTTTGAAACAGTGTGTATTTTAACATTTACGGATTGGCCTCCATTCACTTCCATTGTAAGTGCCTCACTTGCAATTTTTTTTTAAAGAAAAGGTAGGATGAATGTCTAAGTAGAAATGTATTTTTGTGGTAATAAACAATATGCCACAAATGCTGTCAAATGAGTGTAACTTACAGTAACAGGTCAAGGAAGTGATGGTTTCCAGGTAATTGTGCTATTGTGAGTGGCATGTAAAGAACATTTGAAATTATTTACACACATGAGCTCACAACACGCACTGTCATCAATATGATTCTCTCTGGTGAAATCAAATGTGCTTTTTATGAGTGTTTTGTGACAATGTGCAGTATGCAAACCTGATGTAGTACAGTGATATTATGTTGTATTCATTATTGATAAGCACATGCAGTAAGTCAGCTTTTCTCCAAAGATGCTACAAGACACACTAAACCCATTGAGAAAGCAGTTTGTGTGTCATTTCCCATGAGAAATTAATGCAGACCTGTACAAAGCTCTGGAGACTAATAAAAATAACATGCAGCATCAATATCTATTGAATTGTACTCGATCCACACTGAGATCTGCCACATGCCACAGTCAATCAACAAAACTGCAGAAAACAACCTGGGCCGGTTCAAACATTTCTCAGGCAATTTAGTTTGATGATTGAATCTAACCAATGATACTTTCAGAACATGAGATTTGGTTGAAATCCTTGCTGTCAAGATCTACGGTACAATTAAAAATGATTAATTAATAAGATTTAATAATTTATGTTATTATTTATATAGCACCTTTTCTTTCCCCTGCTTCTATTTCCCCTGAGCCTTTTTCTGGATGATTTCACTAAACAATTAGTTGCATTCTTACAGCAGAGGGCGCTGTTCTGGGATCAGAATCTGGTTTTATGTCCCATGAGAGTCGGTACATCATGTTGTAATGTTCCAGACTCTTAGCTCAGACTGCAATCTTTCCTCACAGTAATTGTTTACAACAAAATGCTACATGATGGTCTGATGAAATATTTAGTGCATAGGTGTCATAGGTGATGCAATTGTTGATGACCAGTGGGAGAATATTCTGGGGTTCATTTAGAGCTGAAAGCCATTCCTGCTGTTACAGCCGTTCTCACTCACTGCTTAAGAATCCACTGAGAACTGGCTGTGTCTCCAGGCATTTCATTCTGTTGTGTTTGAGCGAGTGTAACAGGGTGAAACAGTAGCATAACAACACACTTTCCTCTGTGCAACTGGGTTAACACCCAGCTAGAGACAAAGAGAGGAGAGGAAAAGAAAAACAGACAGGTAGAGAGAGAGAGAGCGATATCACACTTTCACTCTGGGGGATTCTTCTAGTACTTTACCAGTTCACACAGTCAGAAATCATGGTCAGAGAATCAAAGAGGTGGCGTCACACGCAGCAGTGAGATGTGATTGAGGCTGGCAGAGATAACGGAACTGAGAGATTTGTACTCTTTTAAAACTGTGTGAGAGTAAGTTTATCTTAGTTTCTCTCTCCTATGTTCAGTTGTCTGAATGGGAGAGAAAAGTCTGTGCAAGTGTCTGAGCTATACTCTGCTTGAAAGACAAAATGTGAGGGTAGAGGGACAACTGTATCCAGTGCACAGAGTGTTTAGATTAAATATGCATGTGCATTCTGCGTCTACGTGTGGGATTCGTTGATTGTTCATCAAAAGAGAAGAATGCTTGACACTTATGCATGTCAATGTGTGAAGGATCTATCTATCTCTCAGCCTATTTAAAACCCCTCTTTACAGCATAGGTAGAAAAGAGAGAGCTTTTTTCTTCAGATACATTTTGTTCTCATTTTCATTGTGCAACAAGCTTCTCACCAGAAATCTGAAGTATATGAATTGGAGATTCCACAGGAGGTGGTGCAGAGAGGGAGTCACATTGGGCTGTGTTGCTATTCCTTATTAATCATAACAGGACTCTCTGCTACAGATAGAGCCCACAGTGACTTGGAAATCAGGTGATAGAGTGCCAAAGACACAGAGAAAAGAATTAGCCCAAAACACCAGAACATCTCAACATTAATCTAATCTCTGACTAAAACCATAACATTAATACGTAAACATCAAAACTAATCTTACCTAACTCAACATCAACGTAGCATTCTTAAGATCCAACCCAGTGAATGCCCAGGACATTCAAGTAAAAAGAGACCACTGCAAAATTATCAGTTTCTCTGGATTGACTATTTATAGGTTTGTGGAAAATTCTAGAAAGTACTGACAACATTTCTTTTAAATTCCAAATAAAAATTGTCATTTAGAGCATTTATTTGCAGAAAATTACTCATAAGTCCTTCACAAATACCAGTCTGCCCGATTCCAGCCTTGCTGAAGAACCCAGATCATCACCAATCCTCCATCTGGTCGTCTAATGGTTAGATGGAGACCTGGAGAGGCCTTCAAGCCACAGTTTATTGCACACTCTGTGAAACATGATGGAGGATCGGTGATAATCTGGGGGTGCTTCAGCAAGACTGGAATCAGGCAGATTGATCTTTGTGAAGGACGCAAGAATCAAGCCATGTACAAGGTTGTCCAGGAAGAGAACTTGCTTCTTTTTGCTCTGACAATGTTCCCCAACTATGAGGATTGGTTTTGTCAATTGTTCCAGCAGGACAATGCTCCATGCCACACAGCCAGGTCAATCAAGGTGTGGATGGAGGATCACCGGATCAAGACTCTGTCTTGGCCAGCTCAATCTCCAGACCTGAACCCCTTTGAAAACAACTGGAATGTGATCAAGAGGAAGACGGATGGCCACAAGCCATCAAACAAGCAGAGCTGCTTGAATTTTTGTGCCAGGAGTGGCATAAAGTCACCCAACAGCAATGTGAAAGACGCATGAAAGCTGTGATTGAAAATCAGAGTTAAAAACAAATATTGATTTCTGAACTCTTCCCAAGTTAAAACATTACTATTGTGTTGTTAAAAAATTAATACGAACTTGTTTTCTTTGCATTATTCAAGGTCTGAAAACACTGCATCTTTTCTGTTAGCTGGACCAGTTGTCATTTTCTGCAAATAAATGCTCTTAATGACACTATTTTTTATTTGGAATTAGGGAGAAATGTTCTCCATAGCTGTATGTTGTTTGATGTTTAAATTCCCCTTTCTGCTCAAGCATTACCTACAGACACACAAATGTATAATACACAAAACAAAGATGCACAAAACAATACAGAATGTAATCACACATTTTTGGTTTCAGAGCAAATTAAAATCAAAGCTGTTTTAGATAATAGACTTTTTATATTCTAAAAGCAGGACCTTAAATACATTTCAAATGTAAAGATGAACACGGTTTATATTCATCACATACTGTTAATAAATCATATCATAGAACTTGAATTAATACAAACATTTATTGCAAACAATATTTCTACGTGATCAACACATTGTCCATGTTCCTACAAAACCGCTTCAATTAAAAAATAAAACATTCTGTTACCATCTAATATAGTATTTGGGTTTGATATATCAAATAAACCTACAAGCTCGAAATACGATTTAAAATACTTTGTTCTCAAAGTTCACTTTGTAATGCTTACTGGATGTTTTGTATAAATATTTGGGGTTTAACAGGTTTAGTCATTTTTGCTGGTGTTTTTAAGTAATTGATGCGTATTTCCTCTGATTTTGTAGCTCATTCTGACCTTAGGTAGAAGGTAGAAAGATATCTGCACGACTGAAAGATATCTATAAAAACTGAACATATTCATTGTGGTGAAAACATGACAGATTTCTATTTGTATTTTGAGTTTGTTTGTTTGTTTGTTTGTTTTTTAAAGGTGAATAATTTCTTAAGACGTGGTCTCAGTTTTTGTATTCAACAGAAACAAACATTGCTTCGCATTTCTTTGGTGTGATTTCGAATAAAACTGATTTATGCCTTGACTTGGTGTCACGGCTTCAACTCACCGTTAAAGTTCCAGGGCGCGAGTCCCTCTGATCCAGTGCTGTTAGTTACATTCATGTTGCATGATTTAAAAAATCCAGCCAGCAAGAAAAAGAAGAATCCACCTTTCCTCTATCACTCCAAGTTTTTCTTTAAAATGATTAGAAGAGCTGTCCTCATGTTGCGCGAGACAACTTTGTTTTTTCACATCATGCGCTTTTGACGCGCGCGGCGCTCGCGAGTGGTGAGAAGCTCATTAAGACTCGGACCATCGCGGCTGGCTGCTCAACTGAACACCTCGAACGGATGTGCGAGTGTCTTTCTCTCGATCGAGTCGATTTACAATCCGCCAGATGTGGCTCTCATCAGCGCGAGAGGCTCTGATCTCTTTCAAGGAGTTTAGCGCGCGGCTGGGGCAGGGGACATTCAATGATGTCATCCACCTTCAGCCAATCACCTGACAGTCCGCGGGTCGGATTGTCTCAACCTACAGCTAGTCCTGTCCGTGATCTGCTCTCAGAGTTCAGAGCCCAGAGCACTGTCTGTTCCGTGAGAGTCTGAGGCAAGTAAATATATAACAGCATAGACGCTCATATTGTCAGTCCTCTCTGATTATGGGATGTGGCTTCTGTTTGTACACGAGTTTGTCTCTCAAGTGCGCAACGCATGGGCAAACAGCACAGTTTCAGCACCACACTTAGTGGACAGCGCCAACACAGCTCGCGCAGATGCCGAGCTTTCCTACAAAGGTTTCGTCCATAAATGGAACTTTTTTTGTAAATTAGAAATAAAATCACGGCATGCACTGTAGGCTATACGGTAGTGTTTTGTTTCCTTTAAATAACGGCACATGCCCTAGACAGGTATTGCCTGAAAGATGCCATAAACGAGCGAAACTGAGTAGAAGTGACGCTTCCTTCATTGTTAGCTCATCATCCTCCAGAGATTTCTAAAGCAACTGAATTGCTGCCTGTTGCTAGAGTGAGAACTGTCTGGCACCAGAGTGATGAATGAAATGTGAACAGAGTATACGCGGTCAGACCCGCCGGAGTCATCAAAGGGTTTTTGTAGCAAGAAGCTCGAGTTTGCATGTGTAAGCTCCGTGCGTGGTCTGCGCTCTTTTACGCTTGTTTTTCTATGCAACGTGCGCCGCGTCTTGCTGTTTTTTCCCCGTCTTGCGCACTAGCGCCGCATTGTTTAAACGCTGTGCCAGGTTGCAAAGCCTGTCTCGAGACCTCTACTGTCTGTTATATTCGTTGCGATGCGTCTAGCTTTTTACGCGCAACACGTTCAGTCTGAACGGCCCCTTATACTGTGTACAGTCAGAAGTCAGAGGAGAGAGGAAAAAAAGATATGACAAAGGCGATGGTTGCAGAATCATAAAAGTGTTTGGGAGCTTGTTTTAGATTGACAGTCCACCAATAAGACACACAGACTATCCTGGGCCTCATCTGCCCGTGTCGGCAGATTCGCAGTGCTCGTGTGCACAGAAGGGCAGATTAATCTCACACTCTGGCAGCTGTCTCACAGCAGAGGAAAATGAGATTGATGCCAGACAAAACAGAGAGATCGCGCACTGAAAACCATTTCAATGGCAGCGCAGAGCAGAAACCTGACAGCCGCTGACAAACCGGAACGAAATCATCTAAATCAGATGCAGGCAGAACATTCATCAGTCAGTGTGTGTGAGCCCTTTTAATTGAAATATACAAGCGTAAAATATGGAAGAAAGAATGCGCATTCTGGAACTAAGTTTACAAATGTGTAGGCAATCAGTTTGCCTTGTCTTATCCATTTTGATTTTCCTAAATCACAATCTGTCATTTGCATGTGCTGGTTATGCAATAAGATAAAATGTATCCCTTAATTTGGGAGAGATGTCTTTTTAAGTTTATCTTAAACAGAAACATGAAATAATGGATTTAATATTGAAAGATGCTTGAAACGCTGTGTAAATGGTTGTCATAATCATGATTGGTTAAGTTACTCTAAGTAAGTTACTAAGCTGAGTGACTCCAGCCAGGTCTCCTAAGCAACCAAATTGGACGGTTTCTAGGGAGGGTAGAGTCACATGGGGTAACCTCCTCATGGCCGCTATAATGTGGTTCTCACTCTCGGTGGGGCGTGTGGTGAGTTGTGGGTGGATGCCACGTAAAATAGCGTGAAGCTGCCACATGCACTACGTCTCCACGGTAACGCGCTGAACGTGCCACATGATAAGATGCGCGGATTGACAGTCTCAGACAGGGAGGCAAATGAGATTTGTCCTCCGCCACCGGATTGAAGTGAGTCACTATGCTACCAGGACTAAAGCGCATTGGGAATTGGGCATTCCAAATTGGGGAGAAAAAGGGGGGAGAGAAAAAAAATATATGACCCTTCTGAAACTGTAAAAATCTGCCTTTTACTGTATAAGGTACATGTTAATCACTGTAAAAATTAAAGAAGAGCACCAATAATGACTCTTCCAGTCACTGTAGTTTAAAAAAAAGTTTAGGTACCAAAAGGATGAAAATGAATAACTGGATCAAGAAAGGATTTATCACATTTATTGCTGTGACACACACACGTTCACACATATACAAAATCTATAGTTCATAAGAAATTATGACTGCATTTGTTAGATCGATACAGGCTGTAATCCATGGGTTTATATTGTTTAGGTCATAATTTTGACAGTGAAATTAGCAGAGTGAAATCTTTATCACAGTCATCAATTTCATATTTCATAACATAATGTTAATTGGATTATTAGTATTTGTGCACATATCCAACCAGTAGCATAAATACACACAGTGGACCAGTTTAACTCTGATTGATACAGGGAGTGAAATGATAAAGTTGTATGATGTGACGGAAGGAGATGATGTACGGTTTAATCATCACTGTGAAAAAGCCTTGACATCCAGGAGATCCTTCTGGAGCTAGGCATGATTGGACAAATATATTAAGAGTATGAGGGGCTGTCTTTTCAATTGCTTTCCAAGGATAAAAAATAATTCCAAATCTCTCTTGGATTACCAGTCAGACTCCATATCTCTGTCCTGGTGAATTTAAAGTCATAAACAAAAAATAAATGTGCAATGGTGGGAACTGTGATTGCCACAGTTGCACAGTTGCACAACACCTCTTTTTTTAAAACAGATTACATTTTATTTCCAGTCCAGTAACTGAATGGTTTAATGGTGCGTACTATTCAAGCAGATCAGTAGAGAGAGAGAATGACTTTTCTTGACACTAATCATATTTAATCTCAGCAGCCTTTAACCTAAAGGTGTAGTTCGCTCTAATGAGCGAGCCCTACGGCTAGCAGATGCTAAAGGAGGCCCTCCGGCACCAGCAAAGCTGTGTTAGACATAGCGGTTTATTTTGCATATATTGCTTCCTACGGTTGCTTCTCATGCATGTTTTAAATTTATAGGACTTAATTCTAACAGAATATGTTCTTATTTCCTGATTTGTCTCAAGCCTCAGAGGATGTGAAGAGAAATGTTTTCCTCTCAAAGGCAGAGACACTCTTTGAGCTAAGAGAAAATAGGGAATTCAGTAACATTTAAAGAACAAAAGGAAATCTCCCACAGCACAGCTTCACTAAACTCCCAGCAGCACTTCCCACAGAGCAGCCAATCTGTTTCCATTAGATGAGCAGGTATAGGCAACAATTAAAGCAGATAAAAACATGATGTGCTAAGTGACTTGGTTGATTAGCCTGTTATTAAAATAATGTGTGTTTAGTGGCATCAGTAATCCACAGGGAGAAAAGATTCATCAGAATGACATCAAACACATCACATACAGTAGAGAACATTAACAGTCCAGTACTGCTGTATTATCACCCACTCACCTCCCGTATCCTCATTGGTAAAGAGAGAAAATGACAGCAAGAGTAAGAAAGAACAGCTATATGGTCTTAACACAATAAATGACAGAAATCTGTATACCCAACTTTGTATAAAAGTTCATTGACTTGTTACATTCTTAAAGGGACAGTTCACCCAAAAATGAAAATTCTCACTCATGTTGTGCCAAATCTCTGTGACTTTCTTAATGCCCTGGAAACACAAAAAGGATTTTTGTAGATGCAGTCACCATTTACTTTCAGTGAATGAAAAAAGATGCAAAGAAAGTGACGAAGGCAAATATTCTACCTAACATCTCATTTTGTGTTCCACAGTAGAAAGAAAGTCATACAGGGTTAGAAGAACATGAGGGTGAGTAAATGATTATATAATTTTTGGGAGAACTCTCCCTTTAATTCAAAACCTAATATTAAAGTTGTATTTTAATATATTTTCACTATGAGGCTGGATTCATTTCCACATCCTTTGGGAATCAGTTAGTCTGCAGCTCGTAGTCTCTAAACTCATCAGGAAATGAAAATATTAAATCAACATCCACACACACACACACACACACACACACACACACACACACACACACACACACACAGTGGTCAGATTACACTCATTAAGATGCATTAAGATTGTATTTTGTATTGTAGATTATATTAAATCTGTTTCCCTTGTTTGGTATCAGCCCCAATGTCTGTAAGCAGTCTTTATTATACTACTGAGAGCTCAAGGGCTTTAGAGCTTCCTACAGCATTACAATAATTATCAATAATTTAATAATAATTACTTTAATAAAGAGACAGAGGAAGAGAGAGATACTCGTTTAGATTAAAGGAATATTCTGGGTTCAGTACAAATTAAGCTCAACTGACAGCATTTTGAGCTTGTATTGAAACCGGCATATTCCTTTAATTACTTTAAAAATATATATAAGTAAAACAAGACACTATGAGAAGATGCTTACTTTTTCATTGGCTTTTATGTAATGTAGATGCTCAAGACTGTAAGGAATTGTTACAAGTAGGTGGAAGTAATATAAAATTTTCATACAATCTCAGTAAAGAAGCAAGGTTCAACTACAGCACATGGCCAGGAAAAAGACAACGCAATGAACCCCAGGACAGGTAAATACAACAGGGACACCATTAGTGGCTCGAGTGCACCTGGGTCTATGGAAAGCTAAAGATGAGGAGTGCAGGGAGTATAATGTTTATGTATTGTTACTGTCTACAGTATCAGGAAAAGTTTCCTTATGTTTTCTAGAAAGTGAGAGGAAATGAGCAAACATGGAAAAAAAAATTAGTCACTCACTTGAGCAAGCGCATATGAAGAGAACTTGTCTACAAGCATTAACACGCTCACTGATTCTTCTTTGCCTTCCAACTCCTCTCTCTCTCTCTCTCTCTCTCTCTCTCTCTCTCTCTCTCTCTCTCTCTCTCTCTCTCTCTGATGTAGTTATGTTAAATTAGATTTCCTGCAGCTGAACTGATCTAATTGGACAAAACTTGCCTTCAGGGATTGCCAATGTTACCCAGCATGCACCTCTCAGGGGAGCAGTCTAGAGTATGGCAGTGTAGTAAGTAAGGAGTGAGAGAAAGTAGATCTAGATAAGCACCTGTGAGACAGGTATGTTGCAAAGTCCTGATTGCATCTCTACATTGACCAAATGTGTTTTTGTGAACTTTAAGCGTGCTTGAATATCTGTGTACTAAAAGTAATGGTGACAACAAGTGACATAGTTTTGGTCCTATTTTTATATCTTGGCTGTGAATTTTTTTAATGTGTGCTTGTCCTTAAATGCGAGAGGCTGATGTAATTCTTGGTCACTTCTCTTCTGTCTGCTTCAGTCATAGTTTAATGTGGAGATGGTAAAACAAAATAGATGTGGGTTTGTTTAAATTTCCTACATCTCACCTTACACTTGGGACTGGCCTGTCCTCCTCAATGTTATTCTTAAAAGGTATAGGTCACCCAAAAATAAAACCTCTTGTCACAATTAACACAATTAACCCTCATATCGTTCTAAACCCATACTACTTTCTTTCTCAGGCAGAACTCAAAAGGCGATGTTTTAATGAACATCACGGTCTGCCTTTTCAATACAATAGGAGTGGATAGTCCCTCACTTTAAAGCTTAAAAAGGACCCAAAAGTATCATAAAAGTAGTCCACACGACTAGTGCATCATATGAAGGCATATGATTGATTTTGATGACAAGCAACCCAAAATGTAAGTCATTTTTCTGTGAAAATCATGACATTGGTGTAAATTATGACTTTATCTATATACTTATATATATAATCTAAGACACTCTGTCAGTTCAGTGGCACGTGAGACAGATGTACAGGGTTGGAGAGTAACGGAATACATGTAATGGGAATATGTATTGAAAATACAAAACATTAGTAACTGTATTTCACTACAGTTATAATTTAAGTAATTGGTAATTAGAATACAGTTACATTCAAAAAGTATTTAGATTACTGAAGAGATTACTTTGCATTTTATTGTCATTTGTTTTGTTTAATATTTAGTCCTTTCAGATGGAAAACATTCATACATATAAATGATGTGATCCAAAGTGCATTTGAACAGCGGTGAAACACTTTCTTATGAAGTGTTACATTCATACGAGCAGACAGAGAAGTACGTTTGGAGCAGAAGAAATAGAAATAAACCTTGTGTAAATTGTCAGCTTTACGCTAAGCTAAAATGCTATTTATAGCATTTTACATGCACAAGTTACCCAGGCATTTTGCATGTAACATTTAGAAGCTGAGGCAACTGAGACTTGTCCTCTGCCATACGGATTAATGTGAGTAACCGCGCCAGCACTAGGACCTACTAAATAGTGGGAATTGAGCATTCCAAATTGGGAGAAAAGGGATAAAACATTTTTAATGTTGGATATAATTAATTTTTTTTAGTAAGACCTTTGATTTTTGGGCAAAAATCAGATTCTTGATAATAATTGTATTGTTTTCCTGTAAAATTATCTAAAAATCCTTAAAACAAGATCAGTTTTATTTATTTGTTTTAGAAACAACACTACATAAGATATTTAGGTTTTTTAGAGATTGTATTTTTAACATGTATTTTGTCTTACTGTACTGGCAGAGTTTTTATAGTCAAAACAAGTGAAAAAAATCTACCACCACTGAAGAAGTAATCCAAAGTATTTAGAATATGTTGAGTAAATTTATGGAATACGCTACAAATGACATTTTACAGCATGTATTCTGTAGTGGAATACATTTCAAAGGTAACCCTCCCAACCCTACCTACAGGGGGGGAGGGTGTTCAAAGGGTACAGATGGCCCAAGGCCCAGGGGGTCCCATGCAAAGGTCTGTGGTTGACCAAAATGGGATCTAGTACAACAATTTATTTACTGACTTATATCACCAAAAGTAGAATATATTTGTATTTACATGATAAATACATTAATTGTTATCATTAAAACACATTTCACGATTCTGATCCCCATCTCCCCGCTGTTATTGTGAAAATGGTTAGGTCGAAACACCTGGCCAATCAGCTGTGCGGAACACGCATGATGTGCATTGTACAGCTAATGTGAACGGGGCCTGACTAGAGTCCAAATGCCTCATCATTTACCTAATTAAAAAAATAAACATCGCAATGTTCCTGCCATGTAGGCAGTAGGGATGTAACTGTTTCAAGGTTTCACTAAATACCTCGGTTTTAAAATGGATGGTAATTATACCGTTGAAATCTTCAAAAGTTGAAATTGACAGTAATTGCTTGAAGATAAAGACTTTTAAAAAACTTTTGGAAAAAAAAAGAATTTTTTCAGAACTTTTCTAAAATCTTAATCAGTTTAACCAAGACAGAATCTGGGAATTTTACACATCATCATATAAACTTGGCTAGATAAAATAAATATTTTAATTGCGCCTTTCTCATGTTACATTTGACTGTAAACTCAATTTTAAAGGTGACACGCGAGCGCTGCGCATCACGAGCACATCAGAAGTCCAGCACGAGCGCAACATATACAGACATGTCCTGAACATTTATTTCCAATTTTGATGGCTGCCCAGTCTGTAAAGTTTGCTGCAAAAATGATCGGCTCAGGCGGGAAACACTTCACACCTTAAGCAAAATCTCCGTGAGCACCATCCCACGGCATTTGCGGAGATGAATTTATGTGGAAATACAGTACACGGGATAATAAATTATTGCCCGTTTAATAAAAACACAAGATTTAATGTAGTTTTACATGATTTGTAATGACTAGTTAGTCTAAAGTTATGTTTATGCTTTCTGTCACATTCTCAAATGCAGCAAAAGAATTTAAGACCCCGTTCAACATTACGATGTGCCAACAGTTTGTTCTTTTGCTCAAGTGCAGCGCAACAGCAGGCCAATGTGTTTGATAATACTAATAATATGTTTTATTTGTAAAACATTGTACTAAATAGGGTTAACAAAATGCATGGTTCTTGGTGCTCAGGAAATTGACATTTGACAATATGCATGCAGGAAATTAACAGTGAAACTGTGGCAGAATTGTCACATGAACTACACATGAATAATATATTTTCAAAGTAAGTATTGTAGAATTGAACTAAAGAAATGCAACAAATTACTGAATGCATGCAAATGCATATTTAAAGTGTTAATCTGGGTAATAATCATTTCAAATGATTACAGTTCAATTTAATAAATAATAAAATAACAATAACAAAATATTTTTAGTTACTACTGTACATGTTTCTTTTTCTTTTATTACCTTGTTGGAGTAAGAGAATGTCCTGATGTTCAAGATCAAAAGTTAAAGGATTAAAGTTGAAGAAATCCAAAATAAAGTTCAAGAATTGGTTATAACCGAAATATTTATGTTTTTAATCAGAAGTAGCGTATTTTATAACCAAATATTGAACTGCTTTTAATATTATCAATGCACCTAAATACCGTGAGACCGTAATACTGTGGTAATTTCTATGCCGGTAATCATACCGTTACACCCCTATTAGGCAGCAAAGACGGTGACAGGTCCACCTGCACTTGACCCACGTGCGCAGTTTGATTGACATCAAACACAGCCCCTTGATTTCCTGCTTTCTTCACAGCCATTGGATACAATTATTTTATTGACATTTTAGATTTGTTTCCAGTGAGATATTGAGTTTATATAGTGACTTTGCTGTTGTAAATATTACTGTTGCTACTCTAGAAACAACATTCTTTAAAAATAATAATATATTTTTAGCAATTATTTAGTAAAAAACTAAAAATAAAAAAAAATAATTAAGAGTAAGACAACATTTTTTATTAGAATATTAGTTTTTTGTATCCAGGTTGGCAATGAGCACGTACAAGCACTCGGCACAGTCAGTTAGTCCAACAGTCCAATCTCTCAGACATGCACATGGCGGCCCTGCCTACAGATGTGCATGTCTGTGAGAGCAATGGCATGTGATTGACAGAGGCTATATGCAGCTTAACTTCCTCTCACAAACAAACCTATTTATAGCAGCAATCTCACCTCCGCTTAGATTCATTTTTTACAATGTATTTTCTATTCATTCAGTCTTCCCCTTATTAAAATAAAGCTAATTAAAACCTCATTCTTGGTTTGTTAATAAAGGGTTGTGTGATCTTCAGAGTGGTCTTTTTCACAATGGCTGGAGTCTGAGACAGGGAAAATGATCCTACATTATTCTGAGTTAATGCCTGAATTACAGCGAGGGCTCAAATGGCCGTTTGATTAAAACAAGAGGTCATCTGTGTCTGATTTGTGCTCAACTGAACATTGTGTCAAATAAAAGCTTTATCACTGAGACCAGTCTGCAGAGAGTAAGACAGAGAGATCAAATCAAGAGATTAGGAAGAATATTGACAAATTGATTGAAGCTTTAATTTCTCCTTGTAGTCTTTGCAAGATGTATTATTTTTTTGTTCTGAACCTCCAACCCCTTTTGATTTAGTAGTTTTTCAGCCCTTGTTAACAAAGCTTAACTTACAAAATACTGCAGGATATTGTTTCCGTTTTTAATATAATCCAGAAGGATTTTCAGCAGTCTATGTGTCATTATGTTTATTCCTTTGGGATAAGGAATTGTTTTTCTTTACACTCCACTGCAATTGCCTTAAGATGGACACAAGGGAAATAATGTACCTTTGTTAAGGAAATATGGTTTGCATTTTTAAAATCAATATTGTAATTTGCATTACCAGAGTTTAAAACAATAAAAAGAATTCTAAACAAAAGTTCAGGGGGAACTAGTTCATCTAATTTTGTGAATCATTATGCGAGAGTATTTAAACAGCCCTATACAAACACTGTAGTGCCTTGTTGTATCCATTCATTGCTAACTTCATTTATTAAGTAGTCCAGGGGGCTTTAGTGCTCAGGTCAAGTCTCAAGTTTGAGCCCTTTATATTGGACAGCAGGTCAAATCTGTATACCTTCATCGGATTCAAGGATTGTACACTGTACATACTGTAAGCAAACTAGTGAAACAACCTGTAGTACTTTGTGGAACTTGTGTAGAATGTTCTATTTTTTAGATTTGCCCTAATGCACATCTAAAAAATCAAGTGTGTGTATTCTTTGAATGGGCATTTGTCTCAGATGCTGTACAGTTCAGTTCAATCTTGAATTTTGTAAAAAATATTCATAAATATGGATTTAGACTTTGGAGTCAAACAGGTTGAGAACCACTGATTTAGAAGATCCATGGATTCCATCTATTTTGGAATGATGATTTGAATTTTGATTTCTGAGCAAAACAAATTTACAACTGTATTCTGTAAAATCAAGACTTTTTATGAAATGGTGGACAGAGTGATTGGCATCCACACTACAGTGCCAATGTTTACCACACTACAGCACCATCCATCTACATGACTTCAAATGAAATCCCAATGTCTCCACACTGCTGAAGAAGCAGACTTTATAGCAAAATAGGGAAATTAGCATGACAGAGTGATGGCCCACAAATCAATAGCTGCTCCACAGATGAGAAGAATGTATATCTCTGTAAATAGAGCAAAGTCTGAGGATAGTGGACAGTAATCAGATTTAGATGTATGTTCTGTTGAAGAAGCCGCTGAGGAACACATTAAAAATACTCTATAATGAGAGAGAGTGTACCAAGGGCAAAGTTTGGGATAAAGAGAGAGAGAGAGAGAGAGAGAGAGAGAGAGAGAGAGAGAGAGAGAGAGAGAGAGAGAGAGAGAGAGAGGATGAATAAAGACAGGAGGATTTTGTGTAGGAGAATTTTCTAAAAGCAAAAAAGGCAGAATGAGGATGGCTCAGGTCCCAGAACTGTTATAATATGCTGCACTTTATATTGCAGTGTTTTATTTCTATTTTATACACTCAAAGCGGACAATTTTTTTTGCCAAATCATTATGATGGAGTCAGAAGCAAGAAAGCCAGGTCACAAGGGATGTTGTAACTTGTGGGTTTGCTTTGATTCATGGGACAGCAACAGTGGGCAGATACACTGTATAAGCAAGAGCCCTCCTGAACTAGACCAACAAATATAATGTCCGGTTCATCCAAAATCTGTGTGCTTTTTGATGTATAAATCTGAAGCACTTTACTGTCGCCACTCAAGATGCGCCCAAGAGGTGTTAAAATCTCTTCTTTAACTTCACAAAGTTTACTGTGATCACCCTGCAGTCTGTGGGTAGCAGGTTAGGTTTCTGTTTATACTGGGTAGTGTGGTGTAATCTACAGGCCAATGTGAACCAGTTGAGCCATGAGAGAGAGAACACTCCATCAGACTAAATGCCAGTGGCTCCTTGTCTCCCCTCACAGTTAAATGTCATCCTTTTTACGTTCTCCTCTTCTCACTCTCCTCCATTCATTCATTCATGATCTCTCTCTCTCTCTCTCTCTCTCTCTCTCTCTCTCTCTCTCTCTCTCTCTCTCTCTCTCTCTCTTTCCATCTGACAGATGCTCAAATCTGTGTGATTATTATGCCACTAAAAATCAATGACATTCTGTAGAACTCGTCCAGCAGGAAAGGTCACTCACACACACACACACACACACACACACACACACACACACACACACACACACACACACACACACACACTGTCTCTGTTGCACAGTCATGCTCAGTCACATATACACATCCAGTTATATAGCCATCTGACTGCATCTCACAGCAATTCTATGAGTAAAAAAAGAGACAACAGATGACCAAACAATATACATGCTTGTAACTACAGTGACCATATGCCTTAATATTAGAAACCATGCCTTTGTTGCAATGCCTGATATAAGTGTGTCTACAAATGAGTGACAGGAAATAGCTTGCCAGATGTGGGACCATGAACGATCTGGTCTTAAATCCTCTGCAGGCCAGACCAGCTTTGAAGATAATGGTCTATTAGTGGAAGAATGCAAAGCCTCAGATGGCTGAATCAATATGTAATGATCACACTGGGCTATTAAGAATAGTACTGACTCTAAATGAAAAGAAGCATTTAAAAGTCATCAGTCAAGACAGCAGCCAGAGGGATAGTAGACTTTTAATGTGTGTGCTCTGAAGACTTGACTCTATTCCTCCAGTTCACAAGAACTGCACAAGACCAACATCACCATCATGCACAAGGGCAAAAGACTCAAAAAAGTTTAGGTGTCATGTGACATACATAAACAAAGCTCCAGGATTCTTAGAAAATTCTACAAAATAAGTTCTACATTATTACAGATCTAAATGATTAATACAATGATGTCCTCCGAACAGAGTTGAAAGGGAATCAGGGAATCTGTGATTTAAGATACCACTGGAATTGGAATTTCATCTGGAATTGCTGTCATTGATCAGCGCAAACACAGACAGTTTCTTTAAGAGGTTAACCATAAATATAGTGGTTTTAAGCAGGGGAATTCAATTATTAATAAATATTCCGTGTTTTTACAGTCTGTTGTTTCTTTGTGGACATCCTTGAGTCCAAAGATGTATATTTAAGTGAAATATTAAATGTAATACCTAGCAATAATGTAAATAATTCAAACCAACATTGTGTGAAAGATTCTGTACAAGTGGATTTTTTTGAGATTTATAAGAACATATGAGGACAAACTCTTATTAAGGGGACTAAGAGTTAAGAGAGTGTGCTACAGAGTTTGTATGTGTGTGCGTGTACATGGTCAGTTTCACACAGACATTAGGGGTTTATTAGTTCAACTGGTTCTCATCTTGATTCTTGATGACACATCAAACAGTTTTGTGAACAGTCCTGAGAACTGACAAAATTGTTAATCTAAAAAATGTGGTTCATGTGGTAACATCTAAATGAACTGGTTTCAAGTTCAAAGCAAATATATTAAAGATTAAAGCAATATCACATAAGCAAGAGTGCTGTATGCTCCTATATCAGTACGGCTGTGATTCCACCGCAGGTATCTTATAAAGGGACATACAGCATGATCGCAAGTGTGATATTGCTTTTATACAACAGTTCAATGAACAAAATCAAAGTAAATAAGTAAATATGTTCAAATGAAAGCAATACCAATTAAGCAAAACCAATTAAGCTTTTGAACAGCATGCTGTTGTAAACAATTTGAGCTGCACTTCCTGTTGTATCGCATCAGTTCTCGCTAAAAAATGCAAGTGCGCTTATGGCTTACGCAAGAGGCAGCGTGAAATAGATCTCCTCATGGCCACATATTGGAGAGCAACCGGAAGTAAACAATTATAGTGAAAAAAATTCAATACTGATCTATTTCTCAACCAAAGCGATTGTATCGCTTTAGAAGACATTCATTTAACTACTGGAGACGTTTACTCTGACTGTCTGTGCTTTTTGGAGCTTAAAAGTGTTGTCTGTAAAGCGGATCATTGAGGCTATGATTCATAATGTTTGTAAGTGTGGCTATTGTGCCGCTGTTAAATTTGACACCCACAGGAACAAACAATGCTGATCTTTTGCTTGGTTTTAGTCTCAAAATATCTTTGGAGGGAGGGGTTTTGGAATGAGGGGTGTGGCTAATTCAAAGGCTCATTCACGTAAAAGCTTCAGAACGCTTAAATGGCTTAAAGCACCTTTAAGTGGAAATGCTACTGTAACTGTTCCATATGGTGCTCAGAAACATTCGTCCCTATGGTGGAAAAGTGTCTAATGATGACAGAATTAAAATTTTGTTTTGGGTGAAATAACCCTTTAAGGGTCTAATAAAGGCAGAGAAAGCCAGTCTATCCACTAGCTAACATGATCACTCATTTAATAAGTAATCACTTTTCAATTCAGTTTCTCACATAGTAGGAGAGACACTAAAGATCCGTTTGGAAAGAAAAAGATTTAAGATGATCTAGCTGGCATAAGAAATAATGAGCAGGTCTAAAAGTATCTCAACACTTCTAACTGCTTTATTGAGAAGCGATTGAAAGTGTTGAAATTAGGGTTGCGCTGTTTACTGGTACTAACAAAATATCACAATACCAAAAAAATAAATAAACAGTACGATATCATCTTGCTAATTTCGGTACCATATGCTGTCATTATCAAAATTATATGAGATATGGCAAAGTGTGATCATTAAACAGCAGAAGTATGTAATTTAATTAAACAATATACAGCATTTATATTATTATATACATTATATATTACATATCACATGCGCTGCACGCTACAGAATGAACAAAATATGCCACTCTGTTATTATAGTTAATGAAAAACTAACTAAAACCATTTTTGTTTGCAATTTGGAAACATTTTTATGTAATATTCGCCCTTTTTTTTGCCAATGTGTGAAGGGCTTGTAACGCAACTTAAAAAAATCAGTCCTTCCAGGACTTCCTAGGTTGCCTAACAAAGCCAGTAGACTGATTTTCACGCAAAGCAAGCAGGTTGCTTTTGCCTGGAAAATCCAAAGGATGTGATGTTTATGCGTGCTTCCGAGAGCCTTGCCTTAGACAACTCCTCTTCCGCTATTCAACATCGACAACAAACTGCAACACTAGGTAACGTTATCATAGAGATGGAATCCAGCAAACATCCGGCTCCTACACAAACTCAGAGTAAGCCAAAAACAAAAACATGAATCTACTGAATCCCATCTGGCCATGCGGGAACGTGATCATGGTCGACCGAAAACTAGAGTGAACATCGGCAGGTGGTTGTGTGGTGGTGAGTCTAAATGAGAACGGACACTGCCCCTCCACAAGATTCCTCCCTGGGTGACTGCACATGTTGCCCATGCCTAAATCAACAACTGGTTTTGGTCGATGATCGCGTCCCTATGAAGTGAGTGCGCAAGAGCGAGCATGAGCAACATGTAGCTGGCTGACCCAGGGCGTGGCTCTACCCACCCTAGCAACTGGAACAATTGGTTGCTTAGGAAGCCTGACTGGAATCACACAGTACACCCTGGACTCTGAAATAGTTATTTTCTTGACACTTTGAATTATGACCCAAATGGCACATAACATATCATTATACCTTTGAAGAAAGCTTTCGATGTCTTCTACCTTAGTCAAAAGCTAAACTTAATAAATATTCAATACTGGAAAGTACAACTTTTGAAGATCCTCTTTTGACCAAATCCCAGATGTGTTTAAGGGCCTACTAGTAAAGTGGGACAGAGGAAAAATTATTCTCTAGAATATATATATATATTTGAAATTATTTGGTTATATTTTCTTCTACACTTTCAAATCATAAACTTATCACAGATTTCTGTCATTTTCTTTATTATTGATTTTCCCACAAGTGGTCATGAAATGAGATAAAGATAAAGGGATAGTTCATCCAAAAATTAAAACTCTCTTATCATTTACTCACCCTTATGCCATCCTAGATGTATATGACTTTCTTTCTTCAGCTGAACACAAACAAGGATTTTTAGAAGAATATTTCAGCTCTGTAGGTCCACACAATGCAAGTGAATGGGGTCTGAAACTTTGAAGCTCTAGAAAGCACATAAAGGCATCATAAAAGTCATCCATAAGACTCCATTTGTTTAACTCATGTCTTCTGAAGTGATCTAATCTGTTTTGGGTGAGAACAGACTAAAATGTAACTCCTTTTTTACTGTAAATCTTGCAATTTTATGCTCGATTACATTTACTATTTCAGTTCGCAGAGTGCTGGATGACGCTGGGAAATGTAATTGAGCTTGAAATCATGATTGTCAAGGAGACTGCTGATGTCAAGATTTACAGTAAAAAGTTAAATATTGATCTGTTTCTCATTCACACCTATCATATCGCTTCTAAATAAATGGATTTAATCACTGGAGTCTTATGGATTATCATGCTGCCATTATGTGCTTTTTGGAGCTTCAAAGTTTTGGCCCCATTCACTTGCATTGTGAGGATTTACAGAGCTGAAATATTCTTCTAAAAATCTTAATATGTGTTCAGCAGAAGAAAGGAAGTCTTAAGCATCTGGGATGGCATGAGGGTGAGTAAATGATTAGAGAGTGTAAATCTTTTTGGGTGAATATCCATTTAATTGTTTACTCCCCAAAGATTAGTTTAATAATTATGTATAATCATTTAATGAAACACATATGGATACAAGGTTGATCAAGCTTAAATGCCTTTTGTCATTTTGCCCATATTCACCCTATATTATCAAATGTGCAACATTTACAATCCACATTAAACATGGAAATAAACGTAACTTTTTAAATTACACCAGTAAAAGCTCTAAAAAAATACTAAAGCTAAAATTAAACTAAAAAAAAAAAAAAAAGAGAGAAGACGAAAACTAAACAAAAACTAACAGCCCAACTGTGAAAACTAAATTGTAATGATCAATTAAATATAAAATAGAAATAAAAACTAAATTAAAAATCCAAACTATAATAACACTGCCACACTGCTCTGTCCTCTGATTTACACACACACTTCTGCTGTTTAATTTTCATGCAGTGTGTTTAGAGTATAAATGGCTGTTAACACTTAAATGAACTCCTCCGTTGCAGCTCAGAGATTTCAGCTCAAGAGTTGCGATGGGAATATCCCTGCATTAATGGGAAACTTGATATAAATAACCCATCAAAAACAGGAAGAACTCAAAGGTCTGTCAAAATAAAAGCCCCACTAACATGAAAGCTCTATTCAAATGGATAATTATCGACAGAAAAATTTAACTACTGTATAAAAATGTAATATTCAAAAAGTATCAATAATACTCATAATAACAATTATGTAATGAATGGTTGTTTTATTATTATTATTATTATTATTATTATCATCACCTGTAAGCAATATTACAAAACGCAAGTGTATTATCACACTTGCATGTTGTGATTCAGAATAGCAGCCTTGTGCCACAGGTAGTCAGATTTTTTTCCCATGAATGTTTTCATTAATACTGTGAAGCCCAGTTGTGCAGCATTTTATCTGACCAAAAGTAACATTGCAAGTTGGTGTCTGTGAGACTTTATGCAGTTCTTTTAATCAAGTCATTTTCTGTATAATTTCATCAAAAATCTGAAGCTTTTTATTTGTTGAATTATAGTATCTTTTTAGTATCGATACTGAGGTACCAGGGCTGGTATCGTACTGATGCCAATATTTTGGTATCAGAGCAACCCTAGTTGAAATTAACCCTAACCCAGCTGACCCACCACACCCATCATCTCAGAGCTGGAAGTGATTGTGTCAGAAATGGCATTTCTCCCTAGACCTACCATTCAAAACCCATCATATCTGCATCTCTACTCAAAACCTCATCAGATTAATCCCCCCACAGCTAATAAACAACCCAGATGCAGGGGTCAAAGGTCAGATTAATTACACTTTTGTCCAACACCTCCAGCCTATGTTGTTTAAAGCTGTTTATCAGTTTAAAGCTTTTTATCTTTTTCTATCTTTTATCTGAGACAGAGGACAATAAGATTTTACTTCATTGGGACAGAAAAGAAAGCCAGATAACAATGTCTAAAACTCCACCACTTCACCATTCTCTGAAGAATTTTTTTATTTGTGACATTTCAGTCAAAAGGTGATTTTTTTTCCATGTTAAATGTGCAGAGTAGATCAAGCAAATATTTGAGGGTTTTAGCTTTCAGTTAAATCAGCACTGCACAAAACTACAAAACATATCAACAAAGACAGATGTTAACACTGGTCATTCTCTTGCATTTACTGTTTTTATACCCATTTTTATAGTTTACACACCACTATTACCATTTGTGCTTTTCCAAAAAATAAATAAATATGATGATGCATTAAATGTACATATTTATTTGTAAAGCAGTGTGTACAATCAAAATTCAGGAATACTTTGTTTTGTATACTCAACATATCTCCTGAAAATAAATTAGGAATCTGTACCCATTGTTTTGTTGGGTTCTGGATCCATGAAAAATTATGTAAAAATAAATGATAAATCGTGACAGACCAAATATAAAAGTGTGATAAAAGTGATGAACAGAGCCTCTGACCTGCTGATATTCAGCACTGGGTGATGAGAAAGATGGAAAAGTTGGACAAATCATGTGGAGTGGTGGTGGAGTAGTGGTCAAAAACAAATAACTGGTAATCAGAAGGTTGCTGGTTCGATCCCCACATCCACCACCCTTGTGTCCTTGAGCAAAGCACTTAACTCCAGGTTGCTCCGGGGGGGGATTGTCCCTGTAATAAGTGCACTGTACGTTGCTTTGGATAAAGGTGTCTGCCAAATGCATAAATGTAAATGCAAATCATCTCGCAGTCATGTGACATGACTGACTTTGCCTTAAGCACACAGGGAGATTGTAATAAAAAATGAATCCACAGGGTCTGCCTTTTTAATGTGAGTAACAGTACAGCCACAAAACACTCTTAACAAGTATACCGCTGACTTTACATAATTTATAATGAAAACTGCATACTTGAAAAAGGCAGAAGAAACTGGTGATGAAGTGAAAATGTAATCAGTATCAGTTTCACACAGACCAAAGATTAAATGTCACTCTCCTTCTCCTGACATGCACACACTAGCAGCAATACACTGGAAACATTATGAACATAATGTATTTAGAGATTATTAGAAAAGACGAGCCAATGCATTTATGTTAGTGAAATTAACTCAGAATGATTCATATAATTACGATTAGATTGCTTGTTTTGGAGCGCTGTAGAATATAAATAAAACAAACAAATAATGGGATTAAAAATATTTAAGCAGATTTAAAATCTAAATCAGTCCATGCATCTGTAACATACAGCTACTTAAAGGTGGACCCGGTCATTTTAATCCAATACTTTTGTCTAATTCTGCAAATATCTCCTCACAGTCTGCTAGCTATCCATTCTGTGGATGGGCTGAAAAAAAATCTAGTATTTGTACACATCCCTGGCTCTGTATATGGGACAAAAACAACGTGGATCGGACAGATTCACACAACACTACTTCAGCCAATCAGCAACAGGGGGTGTTTTTTTTATTTTTTTTTTTGTATGGCAAACAGTATGGCACATCCATCTGGATTGGAACACCTGATTCCAATTGCAGTATTTCTGGATGCTGTAAATTCTTTATATGTTAACATCATGTATGCAATGTTTAAATGTATACGCTGTCTGAACATTGTCTCATTGGCAACACTGGAAAAATAAACGGTACTGCAATTAAAGACCAAACACTAACTGTCTCTCTTAACAGGTCTGTACAGGAATTCTGCAAGTATCCTAAACATTTTGTGAATGAGGACAGTGATGGTAATTATTGCAGACAGTCCCAAGATAGTGTTTGCAGGGGATAATGAAAGTTTGCAACCTACTCTCATAGACTGAACGTTATGTGACACTTGTTTATTATTATCATTATAAAAAAAAAATTCAGTTTGTAGTTAATTCTTGATTGCACGTGTGTGTGTGCGTGCGTGCGTGCGTGCGTGTGTGTGTGTGTGTTTGTTGATGCATCTTTACAATGTGTAGAGATTTGTGACTTCTGTAAAAATATTGTTGACCTGATTAAATAATTCCTTGTAAAATTCTAGACACACACACACACACACACACACACACACACACACACACACTCACTCACTCTGAAGTGTTCAAGAACAAAGACTCCATGCTCCAGTGACTTTGACATGGAGAGAGGAGTGATTAAGGAGAGAAAGAGAGTGAAGGAGGGCATGGGAATGCGGGGATGGCGAGAGATTCAGCAATGATGGGCAGAGATTCAGGGCGACTTTCCTGTGCCAATTTACATGTTCCTAACCTCACACATATGCACAAGGGTACATGCATGAGCTATCACACACACACACACACACACACACACACACATACTGATGCATACATACTGGGGTTAAAGTAGTTGAAAATATAGTTTGTGAATAATTTTTTTTAAGTAATTGTGCATGTTTTTATTTACATATTTACCTTGTCATTAATTAATTTACATTTATGTAACTATGTATATGATCAATTGGATGGCACATTTGTCAAATCAATAGTAGAGACCAAAGTATAGATGATGCCTTTTTTTCTAAGTTGTGTGTGTGTGTGTGTGTTTTTTTTTTTTGTTAGGAAGCCACTGATTACAAAAATCTTGATTTTTAAGAATAATTTGTTTTGGGGTGAATTTTCTGTGACTATTGAAGTCAATAGCAGTCTATGGCAAAATCTTGATTTTTAAGCACATTTTGCTTTAAAGTGAGTATTGATTGACTGTAGCAAGTTGAGACATTCATTTTGGATATACTTTTTAAAAAAAATAATAATAATAATAATAAAAAGTTAGGTTTATGTGCTGTCAACAAACGTTACAATTCTGCTACACTGGGTCTCTGTGTTAAAAGTATACTTGCAGTTCACCCACATAATGTAAATTCTGTCATCATTCACTCACTCTAATGTTGTTTTAAAGCCAAATACATGAAATACAAAAAAGGTGATTTTAGGCAGTTTGTTAGCCTCAGTCAACATTCACTTTTATTTTTCCATACAATGAAAGTGAATGGTGACTGAAACAAACATACTGCCCAACTTCTCCATTTGAGTTTAACAGAAGTCATACTGGTTGGAACAACATTAGGGTGGGTAAACGATGACAGAATTTCATTTTTTTTTTTTTTTTTTTTTTTTTTTGTGAACTATTCCTTTATTAAATTACCTCAGTATCCAAAAGCAACAAATGTTGACAATATTGATTCATGTAAAACATTAAAACATATCTTTCAAATCTATTCTATGTGAAGAAAAGAAATAATCAAATTGAAAAATATTTCCTTCAAACGCTTTATATACATCCACAATACCTAACATAGCATATTATAGAAATCAATTACAGAACTTTAATGCAAGCAAATTATTTGTCTTGGGCTTTATTCAATATTCCCATGCAGATTCAGCGTGTACAAATTGATCAAGCCATTAAAATAGTGCATAAAAATGCCTGAGATTTTAAGTACAATCTTTGTTCTAATGTTTAATGTAAGAAAACTTTGATTTGACATGAATTTAATTACTTTTAATTACATAGAGCCTAGGCCATAGACATTGCTGCAGCTTACACTCCTGCTGTAATAAGAAGACGGTGATATCAGAAGGGCATGTTCTCACATGCACACAGACCACAGGGAAGGGAACGAGATCTGAGGGAGTAGTTAATGAAGTGAGGCAGACCAGCACTCCTGTGTGGACATGAGTAGAGGTCTCAACTAAATCAATGTGTGTCTGTAAAGTTATATTAAAGTGAAATATGCTGTGGTCTCTCATTAGCTCAGTATGCACATCAAGCTTGATGAAGTAAAACAGGATGGCTGAGAGAGGGAGAATGAGAGACCAACATCAGTAAAGTTAATAAGCAGAACTGAATATGAAAGTAAAAATACAGAAACTACAGTACTGAGGTAATGTGGATGAAGATGAAAGTTATTTAATAACTCTCTTGATTCAAACTCTCTGCAGGTTTTTTGGTAAATGTATGCTATAGTGGATGACAATTCTATCGAAGAAACAAAAGTAAGAGGGGTAGAATAAAACTTTAATGAACATCTACTGATTCACAGCTACTGATTTCCATACAGGAAATCAATTACAGTCAGGAAAAGACATCCATAAGGTCTCAAGATCAGCCAATGAAAGGCTTATTAAACTCTTACCTCACAGGCACAGAAAACAAATTCAGTTTCACTTTGACTCACTATCTTCAACTGAGATCTATAACTGAGATATAAAGTTTATGTTAGTTGAGTCTTTTTTTTTTTTTCTTTGGAATTGTTGAAAATGGGGTTTGCACAAGCATTTTGGTTTGTTTGACAGTAATTTTGTTGCACAGTACTGTAAGTGGTGTATCTGGTGTTTTGAGTTTAAGTGCTCAGGACACTAAAAGCGAAAATCTCCTGGCACTTCTAAGATTAATCGGATAGTTAACCCAATATGAAAATTCTGGCATGATTTACTCACCCTTATGTTGTTCAAAACCCACATGACTTCTTTCTTCCATGGAACACAAAAGGAGTAATTTATCAGCGAAAACCTTGATGTCTATTACGCACTCATGAGTGCATGAGACAAGCTTGTTCACAGTGACATATGTTCATAGCAGAATTTACTAAGGGGGCATTTACACTTGACCACTTCATGCATTTCTGGATGAAATCCACATATGTAAACTTTACTCCACCCAAACAGCGCTACGTCAGCATATGGAAAACATAAAATATAATAGCTGTTACAGAGTGTTGCATAGGTCTCGCTTGGTGCAATACATAATAACAAATGCACTTTGTAGGAGGGACAGAACTTTTTCCTTCATTTATTTGATGCAGATCGCTAAAGAAACAGAAACAAAACACTTACAATGACCGGAGCTGACGTGCATTGGGCATCTTACCTACGACAAGCCCCAAGGGGAAAATACACAGCACGCATAGACACATACATACACTGTTCAAACTCACTTGGAATCAAATAATACTGAATATCACATCTTTTATTTGCATTTAGTCTGTTTGGCGGAAACACATTGATGTGACCAAGTGTAAATTAAATGTGCTTATTCAATAGGATAACAATCCAATCAGAAAAGTGCATGAAGTGACCAAGTGTAAATACCCCCTAAGTTGTTTTAGCGCTAAACAATGCCACTGTGAACAAGCTTCTCTCATGCACTCATGAACATGCAACAGAGATTAAGATTTTCACTGAAACATGTATTTTCACTTGGAACACTTGGAATGTGACGCACAAGCCACATGGACTACTTTTATGATATTTTGGGTACTTTTTAAACTTTAAAGTGAAGCACACCTGCCATTGCCTGACGTGCTATGATATTTATTAAAACATCTCATTTTGTATTCTGCATAAAAAAGAAAGTCTTTGATTTGAAATGACACGAGGGTAAGTAAATTAAGACAGACTTTCCATTTTTTGGGGAGAACTTTTCTATAAGATTTAAGAAAATTGAATTATTGGAGCTGTAAGCTGAGTTAGACTGTCTTAATAAAACAATTGATAAGGTTCACCAATACAACTGAATGGCAATAGCTAACTGAATTGCTGACCTTGCATATAACATTTCTTTATTCTTTTGCTGAATTTTTTCAAGGTTACAAAACCTCTGTAAAATATCCATGTAAATCAACTTTATGGCTGAAATTAAAAGTCATCAGTCTATGGCTTAGCATTTCATATCTAAAGTGGATGAGTCACCACTGACTAAAACATCCTATGCGTGGCTGATGGCCACTTTAGTGTTTGATTCAGAGGTGCATTAGGCCTAAGATTTAGGAAATTTTGGTTTGGCGGACATATTTTCCATTCAATATACACCTCTATTTCTTTAGTTGGCTTAAATTGGATTAAGAGGCTGCTTTGATGTAACAGAATGATGTGCTCCCTTACATCATTCCTCTTTACATAGAACAGAGGGTGCAAGAGAGAGAGAGAGAGAGAGATCAAGAAAGCAGTATAAAGAGTCCTGAAGACAGTGAAGTAGCTAGAAACAAGACTTTGGGTGTGCCAAGGGAAAACTGGGTGTGCAAAGACTAAAGCACAGTTAAGTACCATATAATAAAAGTGATCATTAACAACCACTGCATTAATTTCTTTTTAGTTGTACTTAGAGTTATGTTTTAATGACTTAAAAACAATTCAATCGAGTAGGTAGGCCTGTTAATAAATCTAAACATTTGTCAAAATTATTTTCCAAAATATGCTAAAGACACAAATATAAATAGAGATAATTTGCACTTTTTATACGAAACTAAAAATAAATGCATAATACAGGGTGGTTTGGCTCATTATATACAATAATTCTATTGTTACATGAATTATTAAAGTATAATATCATGTCTGACATGATGCAAACAGAAGGTAAGTAGACAGCTGATTATGATTTCTATATAAGCAGATAAGTCTGATCTTGAAATCAAGCAGGGTCACAAAATTAACAACTTAATGGTGTATAACACGTTAACAACAATTAAGCTAATGATTGCGAGTAAAGGCGCAGTACAGTACATTTACATTTACATTTATGCATTTGGCAGACGCTTTTATCCAAAGCGACTTACAGTGCATTTATTACAGGGACAATCCCCCGGAGCAACCTGGAGTTAAGTGTCTTGCTCAAGGACACAATGGCTGTGGGGATCAAACCAGCGACCTTCTGATTACCAGATTACCAGATATGTGCTTTAGACCACTACACCACCACCACTCCAGTGGTACCTTACCTTTTCAAGCAGATTCTCCAAATATTCCACAATATGCATAACATATCGTAATTGGGGAAGAAAAGAACGGGACCAAAGTATGACAGGCCTGAGTGTGTACATTTCCTTAATATTTCCATAACACCCCCCTTTTTTTTTTCTTTTCTCTAGAATACTGAAAGAAAATGATTTTATTTTTTGCAAGATTTGAGCAAAAGAAGCAACATTTATGATACCATTGTTGTGAGACTTTATTGTTGATTTGTATGCATTAAAGAAACATAAAAGCTTAACCAACCGTTTTGGAGATTTTGGCCTTTGTAGTATCTATTCAAGTAGATAGGAGCTGCACTTGTATGCTTATAGCTTAAATAGAAAATAAGTGCCCGAGGGGGTTACCAAGATGGCAGAATGAACTTGCCTCATACAGACCTGCACCCAGCCCAACCTGCAGAAAATAGACCTAGCTTATCAGTTTAGTTTTATTTGTGTAGATAAAAACTTTGGAAATAGAAATAAATTATCCAAATTAGCAGAAACAATTATCCTTGACAGTGGTTACGTCAGGAAAACTTCTTCAAACTTTATCCTCCAGTTAGTTCCGCAATGGATCTGACTGAAGCTCGCTTAACATAAGAATGAGTTGTCCTGCCTGATTTTGGAATACTAACAAGTATTCATGCATATATTCTCATCTGAATAGAGTAGAAAAGACCAGAAACACACAGAAGCCGCAGAGTTCTAAATCTCAACCTCAGTCTCTCCATCAAGCCTCTTCTGTTTCTGTAATCTCTATCCACTTTTTAGATTTCCACCCATTTAGGTCATTATGTAACTCTCTCAGTGGCTCTAAGTGCAGCATGCTCTCTCTGTTTGAGAGGTGTGTGTTTGTATGAGGATCATTATTCATCTCCAAAAGACAGATAGGTTCCCGAGCAGGTGGTCAGATGTGAGAGAGAAAGAGGAGTGTGTGTGACAAAGAGCAAGAGAGAGAAAGAGATAAATAATTAAACTGATCAAAAACAAAGCTGTTGTTCTAAATGGAAAGTTAAGCTAATGTAATGTAATTATAAACATCCTTTTACCAATGGAAATGAGCACACAGCTAAGTGTCTAAGAGAAAACAACATTCAAAAAACATCCTATCAGCCGAGCTTTTTATAACGCTCACTTACAAGCAGCAAAACAGCCTTCAGTCCATTCATTTTCAAAATTATTTTTAGAAGTTATAAAGCTGAAAAAAAAAAAAACTCAAATGTTACCGCTTTCATCCTCTACAGTTGAGCTTATAACATTCCAGTATTCTCAGCAGCAGACAAAAGAAGCAATTATGCACATATGCACTCTTAAAATGGTACTTCAAGGGTCCTGTGGATGGTCCTGTGTAGAACCATGAGCACTTAGCGAACCCAATACAAACTAAAAGGGATCTTTAAGGTTCATGTAGGCATTTCAAAAGGGTTCTTGGTTTCAAAAAATAAAAAGTAAAAAAATGTTTCAAGTATAATACAAGTAGAGCTGTCATATTTTTGAGCTATCTATTTGACATTTCCCTGTGCCCTTGTAAAGTTCAATAATGTGTGAAATAAATAATAACTAAAACAAAGAAATATCTTTGTTTTTCCCTGCCAGATGGTTTCTTTTAAATAGTCTTATGTGACCTTCTTAATTTTTTTAACAGTTAAAAAATACATTTGCATGAGTTCAATTCCACCATTTTACTGACAGACTTTCATTCCTTAAATGACACTTTAATGTTTTGCTATGTCTTGTACTCCCTGTGTGCTGTATTCTATCACATCAGAGTATGTGTACATTTCATAGTCTGTAAAACAATGTCAGTGTAAAGGAGTGCTTCTTCCTCAACTATTTGATGAATGCGCTTCTTTAAATGTTTACAAATTCAGTTATCTTATGGTTTACAGGGTTAAAGTCTATTATGGTGTCCAATTACATCCTACTGTGACATTTGAAACTAAAAATCTGTAGTCTGAAGTCCTGCTCAATTTGAAGGTTGTATTTGAGTTATTTTAAGAGACACTGCAAACAAATCAACTGAATGCAAAAATCAAGATTGGTTCATTTATTAACTTTATTTATGTTATACTGCATATGTGTCATAGAAGAATTAGCCAGTTTTCTACAATACAGTATAATAATAACATCATGTATCTAAAAGCATAACACTTTTTATCAGTGTAAAAATATTGCTTGGGTTTTAAATACTACACTATAAGCATTAAAGCGCAATATACACACCTCTGCAGCAAGCTTTAAAAGGACCTTTACTGGAAGTTTTCTGGGACTTCTGGGAGAACATTTAATTACAGTTTAGGTGTAACCTTATCAGAATCAAGCGTTCCTGAAAACCATGTGAGAAGCATATATAAAATACACATAAAATCTGTGGAAATGTTTTGGAAATGTTAAGTAAACATACACACTCAGACCTGTCATACTTTGGTTATTCAAGGTTGAAATGAAGTCAGAATCACCATTCAGGGTTTACATGAAGACTGCTGCATGGACATTTTATGCAGTATGCAGTACACCACAGTATTATATATGTCTTTATTGTAATATATGCTAATCGGTTAACTAATGAAATTATGAGGTGGTCCAGTTCGTTTAGAGGCACCATACATTATTGCCATGAGAGGTTGCTTAGCATTATATTTAATATTTAGGGTTTATCTTTTTTTTTTTTTAAGTAGTGTTTATGCTCTAAACTGCCATACAAATCAAATTTAGAATAATTATTTTGATCAAAACATTAAAACAATCCACTGTGTATGATAAAAGACTAAGAGTATAATGCCAGACAGTCAGCAAAGTCTGCATTGAGTACACTTTATATATTAAATGTGTCCCATTGGGCAAAGTAAAAGGCATTACTTTAATATCTGTTATCACTATTTAGGCAAGCTTTTATCAGTAGACCAAGATGTATAGGTAATGATGTTTGGATATTTCCTGTACAGTCTCAGTCAGTTTTATGAGTTGAGGATGTACAGTAAATTATAACTGACAGCACTTCAGGAAATCCTGTGTGAGCACACACACTCTCTCACATACACAGCATTTTTGAGAGAAGCAAACAAATAAATGTACAACATGCCATCTTTGTTACCGAAACGTGTAATCGCTATGTAATTACATACATAATGGTTACATGCTGTGCTGAGGGTTTTTAGCAGTAGTAAATGGGCTGGATCATTAGCAGCATGTTTTGCTGTAGTCGTTCCCATTAACCTCAGCCCACTCTGTTTATTCGCCACATTATACAATTAAGGGTGGCTTTTCATAACAACCTTTCTCTCACAGAAAACACCCATCATTAAATCTACTGTCTCATACTTTCTCTCTGTGTGTGTGTGTGTGTGTGTGCGTGTGTATGTGCACACTTGAGCTTTCAGAAAAATACCACCACACACACAGTGCCCACTTACGCTGCGATGCAGGCTCAGTGTGGAGCACTTTATGCAACAGCAGGTTTCTGGCGTGTGAGAGTAGTGTTAGTGTAGGTGATAATTCTCAGCGGGGTCTGTAATCATGTCTGTATGTGGATCAGTGCTTTGTTTCCTTACACAATTTCAGTGATAAGCTTTACAGGGAGGACTCTGTTCAGCCATTGTTGTAAATGCTGTGCATCCTCCAAAATAATCACACAGAATGTCAGTGTGTTAATTTAGATTTTTTTCCCCACCTAAAAAAGCACCACCACGTGGCGAATATTCATGTCCTGGAGGGTATAGCTGCAGGCATTGCTCCAAAAAGAGGTGGTCACTAAAAACTACCACTGAAGATATAGGGAGACATTTACCTAACTTTTTTTTTCTCCCCTTTTTCTTCCCAATTTGGAATCCCAATGTGCTCTTAGTCCTCGTGGTGGTGTTGTGCCTCAATCTGGGTGGTGGAGTACGAATCTCAGTTGCCTCCATGTCTGAGCACCACCAACCCGCTCATCTTATCACATGGCTTGTTGAGCGTGTTACCGCAGAGACATAGCGGTTGTGTGGCGGCTGCATGCCATCCACTGTAGCATCCACGCACAACTCACCATGCGTTCCACCTAGAGCGAACCACATTATAGCAACCGTGAAGAGGTTACCCCATGTGACTCTACCCTCCCTAGCAACTGGGCCAATTTGGTTGCTCAGGAGACCTGGCTGGAGTCACTCGGCACACCCTAGATTCAAACTTGCAAAATCTAGGGGTGGTAGTCAGCGTCTATACTGGCACACTTTCCCCAAACTTAACCGTGAGTTGAGGTGACTCCCCCATTTGGAATTTGCTCAACCCCCTTATGGAGTAACCCCACCCTCTTTTGGAGATTTCACCACTATTTAGAGGTCTCTGGCCTGCAGCTATACCTGTTTGGGAAATTTTCACACAGTCACATCCCTTTTGATCTATACCCTCTAGATACTAAAATTTCAAAGTGAAATAATGCTCAAAAAAAGAGTGAAAGGGGGACTGGGTAGCTAAGCGAGTATTGAAGCTGACTACCACCCCTGGAATCGCGAGTTCGAATCCAGGTTGTGCTGAGTGACTCCAGGCAGGTCTCCTAAGGAACCAAATTGGCCTGGTTGCAAGGAAGGGTAGATTCACATGGGATAAACTCTCCTTGGTCACAATTAGTGGTTCTCAATCTCAATGTGGCGTGCGGTAAATTGTGCGTGGATTGCAGAGCATAGCATGAGCCTCCACATGCTGTGAGTCTCTGCGGTGTCATGCACAACAAGCCACGTGATAAGATGAGCAGATTGACTGTCTCAGAAGTGGAGGCAACTGGGACTTGTCCTCCACCACATGGATTGAGGTAAGTTACCGTGTTACCACGTGGACCTAGTACTGGGAATTGGGCATTCCAAAATTGGGGAGAAAAGGGGATAAAATTGCTTTATTTTTGACATGAGCCAGGTAAAAAAAAAAAAAAGTATTATATTAACATTAGCTACTGTCTTTCAATTAAAAAACTTTTAGTTACAGTCCTTGGATTACATATATTTCTAAAATAATATTATGTAGAAATCATTTTAAAACATTGCATTATATTCATGTAGCAAAAGTCACAAATGAGTCATTGTAAGGGAGAAACTTGTATGCGACAATGAACGAGAAAACATAATTATTTATGATATCATTTGTTGAGTGAAAAACATTTTAGAAAGTATAGCAGAAGTATAGAAATTAGTAATGTGATCACCTGATTAAACATTTTGAAAAGTAATTAGTAATTTGTAGTGGATAACCTTTTTGAGTAACTTACCCAACACTGGATCAGTCTGCGTCCTTACAGGTAGCAGGGCTAATGAATCTTATGATTTTCTTACGGTAATCCCACCCCTCATTTCCCAGTTTAGAGCATCAATACCGCAGAGACAGGAGACTCACACAGAAATCAGAGAATCAGCAATGTTGAAAATAAGACACATGGCTAGCAAATTTACAGCCAGAGAGGATGAATTGCTCAAAACCTTTAGGGAACAGCATATAATAATTTTCACAATATAAACAGTGAACGCTTCTCCAGCCCTGAGCCCTGCAGGGACATTCTCTGGGGAAGCAGTGACTAGCATCATTCCACACGGCAGAAATGGATTTCTCAGGTCCTGCGTTAAAACTCTTGATATTTGTCAGGATGACACTGATTAGCCAGGCAATGTGTACATGTCCAGCTGGCAACAGGCCTTCCTCTCCCTCCTCCTTGGAGTCTTTCTTTTATAATGAGCACTCTGCTGTCTTGGATCCATAACAGCAATTAGCCACTACTCAGATTTAGTTGAATAAAGCCTATAGCAAGGAAGTTCTTGTATTGGCTTATTGCATTTAGCCTGTACAGCCCATACTCACCAGTTCTGGCACCTGTGTTTTCATACTTTCCTGGATGATGATGAAGTGTAAGTGTATGTGGGTGCGTTAAAAGGCATTGGTGTGTGATTCATACCATGAAATTGATATTTGTTACAGTTATGTCTACTGCCATATCACCTGTCTTAGAGCGTTGGTTGACACCGAGCACAGGAGAGGTCCTAATTACAGTGCTGTAAAGCCTGCTATAGAGACTGATTTAATGGGATCTAAAGGGAAGCCTTAATAGACAATCACACTTTACTTTAAGAATGCGAACTTATTTCGGACAATGCAACTGACTAGGATTTTGCCAGAGAGCTTCTTGTTTTAATAAACTACAATTTTTTTATATTCAAAATGTAAAAAATACAGTCTACTCACTTTCCAGGAACAATAAAATCATACAACAATGAAATATGTATTATTTGAATTGACGTTCTAATTCTATTGGTCACACGTATTCTCATTAAGATTTGTAGGTCAGAGATAACCAAGCTTGAACTTTCGTCTGAAATAGAATTTGACATTTCTTCTTCTTTCATTCCAGTCTGCGGCATTTTGGTGCTTTTGAATGTAAGTAAATAGAGCACAAAGTTTTGTGTGACTGCACCTCTAAAGGCATGTATACAATAAATCACCCAAAAATGAAAATACTGTCATAATTTACTTCCCCTCATGCTGTTTCAAAACTTTATGACTTTCTTTCTTATGCAAAACACAGTGGAGTGGATAGTGCCTCACTAAAGCTTAAAAAAGGACCCAAATGTACCATAAAAGTAGTCCAAGTGACTCATACGTCATATTGAGAGTTTTCTGAAAGCATAGATTTTGGTAATCAAGCAAGTGGTTGTTAATTTTTATTATTACAAAAAAGTTATTTTATTTCTTCTCGCTGGCTAGATCCCTTCACTGTCCTGGTATGAGTTTAGTTCAGTTAATCCTCCTATCAAAAAAAGGAGTACAAAACCTGTCATTATTCCTAAAAAAGAAATTGATAAAAAGATATAATGCATTATCTTGTGGTAATATATGCAATATTTATAAACAATTTTAGTGGGCTGGTCATTTTTGACAAGGAACACAAATTGTTAGCACAAAATGAACACAACAAAAGCGTTAAGTCATCCGTTTGTCGAAAATCTTGATGTCCATTGCACGTTCATGATAGAAATTAATTAACAGCGGCACTTGTGAGCCGCTGTGAACAAGCTTCTCTCAAAGCGCTCATTTTCATTTTTGGGATACCTATTCCTTTAAAATCATAATATAACTTACGTAAAAGCTCAAAGGGTGCAGAGGTCCAAAACTCTTGACTCATGTGGCTTTTGCTTTACACAAATCTCATACCTGTTTATGTCTCTCTGAACCACTTCTACAAGGAAGGCTAGCAACTAGAACTAGAGCATTGTGCCACATCCACCTAAGCTTAAAGCAAAAGACTGAGGAAGCTCTCCAGGTTTGAGAACCTTAATATTAGCTGACAGATCATTCTTACAGGCTTGTTTTCAGAGTTACTCTACTCTATCAGAGCACAGTGGACACTATCTCTGCTTCTAACTCAGTGATCAGCACAGTTCTGGAATCAGCTGAATTTAACCTAGCTGTGTGAGATGCACAATCCCCCAGCAAAGCAGCATCACGAGGCTAAAGATCAGAAGGATCCTTACTATGAGACAGACACTTTTTATATCCAGTTCCTAATAACAGATCAAATAACATCTGGACCTAACACAAGATTTGCACGAGACTGTAGTTCATAGTATCAATAGTTGCAGTGGAAGATCAATCAAGTATATGATATATAGAGCATGTGGAAGTCACCCAGGTCATCTGCAACAGAAAGGGTCATAATAATAAACGTTTTTAGAAATGAAACATGACCAGTTTCACATCTTGATCCTTTATAACCTTTTATCTCAGGCACAGAAACAACTATTAACATGGTATATATATCATTATTTTATTCCTTTTAAATCACATACAGGATTGTGTTTCCTCAGTATACCGTTTCAGATCAATTTGTTGCCTTCATTACAGTATTTTCTTTAAATACAAAACCCTTTTCAATAACATAGTTTTAATAAAAACCAAAATAAAAAAATAAAATCAGACAAAAAAACAATGAAGTCACATTTAATGTTAAAGCTACACTTTGTAACTTTTGTCCCTCTAGCGGTTAAAAAATAAAACTGCATGTGTCTTGCGGAAGAACATTGTTTTGGTAATGACGTAAGTTGACCTTTGGCTCTTTTCCTCTGCGTGGATGGATGTGGTTCGAGGCACCGGTGTATACATGAATACAGGACATTTTATCAGAGTGAATGTACAAATAAATAACGAAAGAAAGGAAAAGACGGACACACATATCCTTGGCAAGCCTAGGACTAAAGGATTTATTTATATAAATGATTGCCATTATAAAGAAAAATACACACTTGTGCTAACAAGTGAAAAGTTCTGCATCAATTACAGTAAAATTATTGTATTTCACTACACACACACACAGACATGAGTGTGTATGTGATTACACAACTACACATAAACCATATGAATAAAATATCTCACCTGTTGAATAAGTAAAAAGCCATTTTTGGGTCGCTTTTAAATCCTTTCAGTTGTCGCCACCTCTGAAAAGCCGATGTTGTTTCAGGTTGATTCGGACTGTCCCTTTTTGCTTGTAGACTCTTCTCTGTTCGGGGTTTCTTTGATTTTACAACCAGTGGTTCCCTGCAGGTTTGATGTTTTAAATGACGTATGGTCAATTTTTCTTGTTCGTTGTGACAACAAACATTCAAGTTCAAGCAACTCCCACACAATATACGCTCTTCAGTAGCCAAAGCTTATTTTCTCTATATACAGATACAACGTAAACACATACGGGTGAATGATTTACTGTATATATGCAATTTCCTGTGAAATCCATCCCGACAGCTCTAAAATATTAATCATTATTCTTGGTTTATCAAAGTGTATTTGGGTAATGTAAAGACATGGTTAGGAAGATGGATTTTTGTTGCACTCTCTCATTAAGAACATTTAATTATTAAAAAAAAAAAAAAGTTACATAGTGTAGCTTTAAGTACATAAACCGTCAGAAGAGTGCACATGACAAAAACAGTTGCTGCAATTTCTTTCAGTCCTCCACACACCAAGTGCAGTAAGAGTCCTAAAAATGTAACTTTTTTTTTTACTGTAAAGGAGAGGCCAGTGAGCTGACTTCTAAAGCAAAGGTTAAACTGTTTACCAAAGAGGAGTGTCACGCTCTATTGATTCAGGACACTGCCAGACATTCACTTACAGGATAAAGTGGTTTTCAAAAAGAAAACAAAAGGCTAGGTGAGCCTCTCCATTTTATTACAGAAAAGTATTAATTAAGCTGCAATACTGAACAAAATTTCACAAAAACATTCACCCAGACATCCATGAGACCATTGGCCAACATCCTACTATGAAGCTCCATCTTAAGATCACACATCCACAGAAAAGTACACTTAAACCAATCAGATATTTTAATCTTTAGTCTTTATCCAGTTAGAATTTGGTGTGTGGAGAGCCTGTCAATACCTACAACTATTTCAGCTACAATGTGCCTTAAATTCTGAAATTCAAAAGGCCATGGACTCTCTGAACACACCCCCACCTCAGTCTACTCTTTTACAGTTTACTGAGAGAGCAGATCTGAACCAGAGTGCTACATAAGTAATAAAAGGGATAGGATGCAACACAAATGTTTTCAGGAGTCTGCTTAACTTTCAATAGGCTTTTAAAATCTACAGTCCCTGACAGAACTGGGTTAGTGTCTCTCTCAAATCCACCTGTGCGCATACACTAAACATGTCAGTCAGACTTTGCTGTTTTCCCTGCTGAGCTCAAGTTTCTGAGTGTGAGGTTTCTAATATTGTGTTCTGGCACTTCCGAGGACCACAAACAAACAAAGTCATCTTTCTGTTTTTTGGGCAAAGCAAGACACTTAAGGGGTCCCGTGGTAACAATGAGTGTAAAAGAGACTGATTTCCACATGGAAGGCATTTGATGATATCATACCCTTAATATCACAGAATGAGCTACATATAAAACATACAAGACATCCACTCTTACTGTAAATGACTTTCTGAATCCCCTTTCTTATTTCTCTCGTACAATTCTAAAAAAAGCCAAATTGGGGGGATTAGGGATTTTCAACTTTATCTTTAAAACCTAAAAATGTACCCATTGCCCTCAAAAAATGGTTTCTTCTACAACAGTAATTATTCTATCAGTTTTAAAATAACCAAAGGTAACATAACCAAATAGTTGTGAATGTAACCTAGAGTCCAACAGGCCTCTCTGAGAAAGATTTACTTCACTGGTCAGAGCAGCAGATTCCAATGGCATCTGAAAGTTTGAAATAATATTCAAAAGAGAAACTGGAGGAGCTAAACATCACTTTTCATTACAAATAAACAAAAAAGTGACTTTCAACTGAGGTTCCTCTTTATTTTGCTAACCCAGCTTAGGCAGTTTAGTAATCTCTGTTTTAGAGAGCTGCAAAATTTTACCTGCTACATTTACCTGCTGTCTCTCTGCCATCCACATAAAAAAAATAGTTATTCTAAATGGGCAAATGGAGATCAGTGTACACACCATAGGGCCTTTTGAGTGATTCAGGTCGAATATGGAATGGCTGTTTTCAGCTACAGAACAGGAAACACAACCCTTTCAGAATCTGCAACCCTTTCCAAGACACTTTTTCTCATCCTATATCTTTTTCATAAGTCAAAGCAGATGCACAGTATGAACGCTGATAGTGAAAAGAGAGGTGAACATGAGTGTCAAGTGCAAATCATTCTGTAAGTTTCTATTATGTGACAGTCTCTATTCTGGACAGTAATGAGGTTTGACTCCGCCCCTGTTACCGCCCATACTCATCTCCATGATAACTACTATCACTGCTGCTGTAGTTATTGTTATTTGCTGGAGAAAGAGAAGGTGAAGAAGAGACTAAAGATGGTGAGAGGGATGCAAGGTCTTGGAGTTCCTCCCCCTCCAAGAAACTGTCTGTTTCCATGGAAGCAGATGGTCCATTTGTGTCTCCAGCAGATGAGAAAAGAGGAGAAAAGTCCTGTAAAAGGAGGGAAGAGTGAAGTCTCTCCTCTGCAGAAGATCCCTGAGCTGTGTTAGTATGAAGTCCCAGTGTGTTGGAAAGGACACGGGAGCAGAAACCTGCAGCTTCTGCCAAAGACACAGGGGTACTAGAGGAGGGCCCAGGGGCAGGACACGAATGGGTACGGCTCTGCACATCCACTCCTGTTTGGGAGCCACGGTGGATATGGTGACTGACAATAATGTTGTTACCAAAGCTGCCCATGGAAGCCATTGTAGTGCTCTGCTCCCGCTGGACGACTGCAGTCATCCCTCCCTCAGCCATTAACCTTCGGATACGAGAAACATACTCAGCCTGACCTGAGACAGATAGAGAGAGAGAGAGAGAGAGAGAGAGAGAGAGAGAGAGAGAGAGAGAGAGGGAGAGAGAGAGAGAGAGAGAGAGGGAGAACTATTCAGCTCTTGAAGAAAGTCCAGGGCGACAATGGCGAAAAATACCGTAAACACTACAATTCAGTACATTCAGGGATCGCCAAAAACTAAGTAGGAAGGAACAAAGTAATAATGTCTTGAATTAGTGGTGGCAAAGGATTTAAAAATGTTAAAATGGTGATTTTGAATTTTATTGCATTGAGTTTGTCATGAATTAATGCTGCTATATGTCTTTAAATTGTTATGCTGAATGTCTTAAATGAATGGTTGTGCATGAATTAAAATGTTGATTTTGAAACTTTTTCATTATGTTATACATGTCTTGAATTGATGCTGTTACATGTCTTTAAATTGTTTTGCGATGTGCGACGGGATTACTAAATCTGGCTGTTTTTAATGTAAATAAACTGACAGTTATTAGCCAATCAGAAATGCCCAGTGTGAGAGTGGATGTCTTGTATGTTTTATATGTAGCTCATTCTGTGATATTAAGGGTATGATATCATCAAATGCCTTCCATGTGGAAATCAGTCTCTTTTACACTCAGATCAGTCGATTTCAACGAAACAAAATTATGCATAGTGTATAGCACAGACAAAAAACACAGTCCACACAGAAGGACGTGGGGTCGAACAAGGTTAAAGCACGGAAATAAAGAGCAAGCGACAGTTTATACTCTTGTTTTAGCACAGTGGTTGATTGACAGTCAAGCACTCTACTGCTGTTCGAACGCATTCGAATGGATGAGCGTTTGACTATGAGCCTAATGTGGTCACATGAGTGGCCACCACTTTTGACCACCTCTGTATGTGGTTTTAGTGGAAAATCTAAAAATGTTTTTGACCCTATTTAACACCTGCCTTTAGAGTCATCTAGTGTCCAAAAAGCATCTTAATACCATGTGTAAATGGAGCCCATGAATTTGTCAAGTGGGACATGCACTTGTATGACAACTTTCTTGACAAACAAACACAGTCCTAAACCATATTTCTATCTCTAACCTTAACCCTTACCTACTTTTAAAATTAAAGGGCAATAATATATTGATGCAGTTGTTTAAGCTTATAAGCCTAACTGCAATCCTATCCCTTTACCTATCCCTAAATTTTGATTGGTTGATGGACCATATCCTACTAGGTCACCTAGTTACTAGTGCTGAACTTTCTGTTTATCTGTTTAATGTATGTGGGGTTTACCTGTGCTGTGTTCAGTGGGATCTGATCCTTCATCTTCCTGAGGTCGACTGTGGGGTGGTGTCTCTGGTACCACCTCAGACCCAGAATCGTCTGGCAGAGTCTCTAAATCCAGGGAGTCTGTGGCTGATAAGAAATGACATTATTTATTTTGAATATTCATCAGCTCATAGCTACAAAAAGGACCAAAAACAAAATCAAATAATTAAATCCTACAGAAAAAAATTGAGATGTAGGAAAACACAATTGGAATACATGAAAGATCTCACAAAGGCGAAAAATACCATAAAAAGCAAAAAAATCATCACCATTAAAATATCTCAACGAGTAAATATTCTGAACATGTAATTGTTTCCAGTACATATGGGTTTGGATAAGCTTTGAAAAAATGAGCAGGGCCATTTACAGTGCTTGTCAATCATATTTGCCATCCAGAATGAGTGTTCATGTGTTCTGTTTTGCAGCCCTACACTTACTAAAACATTTGAAAGATTTTTAAAATCTTCCTTTTGTATACCAAAGTCACACAAAACTCTCTTTATATACTCCCAGTCTCTTTGTCTCATAAATGCTCAACTCAGCATTAGTAGTTTCTTAAACCTTGATAAGAATAAGAAACAGAAATGTCATTCTCCCTGATGAAATGGATTAATGCCTTTTAGTTCCTGTTTGTGCAGGTTCTTGAAACACTGTACTGTTTAATCTCTGACCATGGAAGAATGACAAGTTCTTTGGCTTTGAGAAAGGTTATAATGCCTATTCTAACCCTTGCACTAGCAACAGTGCATATTCCAAAGACTGAATCCTCCCACAAGCTGGCTACGATTATATTCCCATAAGGTCCCACATGCTGTTGTAGTATTAAACATGCAGAAGAACTGAAACGACATGATTTGAATCTAGGAAAAACCCAACCATAAATTAACAGACCAAGCATCAACTTCCTACTGAAAGCCTGTCTTTGGACAATAAAATGGTTAAGACACTCTAAACAACCCAATTTAATGCAAAAAGGGTCATTGGTCAGAAAATTCCACAGCATGACCTTCTGAACAACCACACAGAGGTTAAAGAAGACTTCTCTTTGAAAGGTTTCCAAAAGACCATTATATTTGAATGACCCGAATACTAACACATTTCATCTTAATCCAGGAACATTCTACACAAAGACACAGTACTTTACCGATTTAACCTTCTAAAATGTACAGAATGCATTTAAATCTATACTTTTATACAATGCCTAGGCTTGCCAGGTAATTCTGAAATTGCTTTGAACTGTGGTAACATGTATAACTGACAAATTAATGATTATAGCCTGATATACCTCTTTAAAATGTGTGTAATGTTTTATCCATGTTGTATATCCAATGAATTAACCGGTATAATTTGTAACCAGGGATTTTCATGTTTTGTTATTTGTAAACACTGTACTGTGTGTGGAAAAGCTTGAATGCTCTCTGAAGCTGCTTATAACTGTAGATTCATATAATCCCTTGATGGAAATGTTTGAAAAGAAACCGCAATCTTGCGAGTCTACCATTTCAGTACACTAATACTCAGGGATGCAAACTCATCGGGGGTTAAAAAGGTGACAAAGATGTGATCCCCCAAGGGGAATCTGGGGGCATATCATCAGATAAGCCAATAAAGGTCATCATAATGCTACTGTAAGAGATTCTTCCCTTAAGTCATGCAAGCAGTCAAAAACTGACCTCCAAGAGACAGCCCTCTTTAGTCTTCACTGAAAAGCCAGGTTTTTTTTTTTTGATACAACTCAGAAGCCGTGGTTCTCATTTAAATCCCTGAATACTGCTATCCCAATACAAATATTGGTTACAAATTAATTTAGTTTAAAATGATCAAATTTCTGAAATTAATTGTATTATTTATGTAACACAGACAACATAAAAAAAGCTATTGCTTCATTTTAAGATTTCAGTTTAAATGTACTTATCAGATGAAACAATGGAGAAATTGATGACTAATGACTAGAAATGCATGATTTAACGCATGATTTAAATTTCTCCAAATCTCAATATATCAGAATATATTCCTATTCCTGCAGCTAAATGTCTTATTAAGTATTCCAAATAAGGCAGGAGAACGTTAGAAGCTTTGCCATGTGTGATGATCTGTTCACTCCGTTAAGAGATAACAGAAGTTACAAGATATGTCCAACCGGAACTGTGCTTGGCTGGTTTAACTCCTATCTCTCAGATAGGTCCTTCGATGTAGCCAGGAGAGGGAAGGTATCAAGCCACATCAGTTACTTACTGGGGGTACCTCAGGGATCAGTGCTTGGGCCACTTCTCTTCTCCATATACACAATGCCATTAGGACCCATCATCCAGTCACATGGTTTCTCTTACCACTGCTACGCTGATGACACACAACTCTACTTGTCTTTCCAGCCCAATGACACCACAGTGACCACTCAAATCGCTGCCTGTCTGGCAAACATCTCAGCCTGGATGAAGGAACACCACCTACAACTCAAACCAGCCAAGACCAAACTCCTTGTCTTTCCAGCCAACCCTGCTGTTGAACACAACATCACCATGCAGCTGGGTCCAACTACAGTGTCGCCTTCCAAAACGGTCAGAAATCAAGGGGTAACCATTGATGATGAGCTAAATTTCACAGACCACATCTCAAAGACTGCAAGATCATGTAGATTTAAACTCTACAATATCAGGAAGATAAGACCTTTCCTCTCTGAACATGCCACACAACTGCTTGTTCAGTCACTTGTCATAACTAGACTGGACTACTGTAACTCTCTCATTGCAGGCCTTCCTGCATGTGCTACTAGACCTCTGCAAATGATCCAGAATGCAGCAGCATGTCTGGTCTTTAAAGAACCAAAGAGAGCACATGTTACACCACTCTTTGTCTCTCTCCACTGGCTGCCGGTTCATGCATGTATTTAATTCAAGGCCCTGATGCTTGCATACAGAACAATTACTGGGTCTGCTCCAGCATACCTAAAAACATTTATGCAGAGCTATGTTCCCACCAGAAGCCTGCGGTCGGCTAAGGAACGTCGTCTTGTCTTACCAAAACAAAGAGGCACCAAAACACTTTCCCGGACTTTCAGTTTCATCATTCTGCGTTGGTAGAATGACCTTCCCAACTCAATCCGTGAAGCTGACTCACTCTCTATCTTCAAAAAAACGGCTAAAAACACGTATTTTCCAAGAGCATTTAACCAATCACTAAAAAAAATAAAAATAAAATTAACAATTCTTGTTGCACTTAAATCTGTTTTGTATACTATTCTGATGATAGTGAAACTTTGTAGTATGGCACTTTTCGTACCACTGTCTCCATAAGATGATTTGCTTATGTTTTCCTCTTTTGTAAGTTGATCTGGATAAAAGTGTCTGCCAAATGAATAAATGTAATGTAAATGTAACCAAAAATGTATTTCATAATTACCAATTCAGTTCAAAGCGGTTACACAACAGGACTTGCTGTGGCAAATACCTTCTGCAGTTTGAGCTTATCTTGGCTAGCAGGCTGAGCTGCCTCTTCCACATTGTCTTTGATGTGACTGAATAGTCTCACCAGTAAGGTACCAAAACTGCATTCATGGTTCAGGGTCAATAATTTGCAGTGTGATTGGTCATTGTACTGCCTTTAAAATGCTTCTATTTCATAAAAGTCTTTTATTTCAATCAGTGTCACGCTTACCTCATCAGAGATCATACCTTCCTGGAAAACAGCTCTCACAGATGAATAAAATACAGAATGCTGTGCATAACACCCCTGATATTTGGACGCAAAACAACCAAATTCTCTTGGAAAACTGTTGATGAAGGCCAGTGGAAAGCCACTAAATCCACGTCCACACAGATATAATTTTCAGTTGAAAATTAATTGATTTTCCAACGTTTATGCCGTTCTAGCACTTCATATTTTGTGGTACTACATTCTAGTACAATATACTTTGGAAATGTTAGAAAATGGAGAACAGAGTTTTTAATTGAAAAAGTATTAATGTGGATGTGGCCTAAGATCAGTTGTTCCTTGTTTGCCACCATCACATGGCTTTAACAACACATGCTGAGCACACTATTATAAAGTTACTATTAGCACCACAGAGGGATTAGTCAAAGTTACTGTCTGTGGTAATCAACAGCATGCACACATGCAGTACATACTGTAGACTTTAGCTTGAAAATAATCCTGAATATTCCTTGAAAGCCAAAGAACAGTGAGATCTGCCAAGCATTCACAAATAATCTATTCAGAGGACTCACAGATCTGTGTGTACTTCTGTTTCTGAGCTGTCTGTACCCAGTGAGAAGCACTATTATCACATCAGCATTTTCATTCATACAGAGCTTTTATTTTGAATTTTTACTTTTACCAAGCCAATATCAGCCTGCAAAGGACAAATAAGCAGTACAGTGTGAAGCATATTTTTATGAGCTTTGTACTAAGAGAAGCGACTCCCTATTCATTCACTATACCCAGAGGCTTTTGTAAGTAATTAATTGGCTGTGGTGAGGAAAGAGTCTCTAATGTGCTACATGTCAATATAAATTATTTATCTAATATATAGCAGCTGATTTGCCTCTTAAATATACAGCATTTTTGTATGTAAGTATTTATGAGAGAGAACATCATCTTTTTTATTTACAAAGCAGTAGGAACAAGCACACATACAGCTTTCAGACACGCCAGTTTCACTGCAACACAAACTGCATTTATGCTACTCAATTCTGGCCTTACACAACTTGTATTACACAAACAAGCTTTCAGCTACAGGCAAAAAGCCCATCACTGTCAGAATGCAAAAGTGAGGACAGTGCTTCGTGTGAATGTTCTGACAGACTACAGTAAAATCCCTCTAAATGTATTCGAGTCACTGTGGATATTCCAACAATAACAGCTCTTCAAACACATGTAAATACTTTCAAAGAACTGTTCGTAACAGTAAACACATATGTTGGGGTATGCATAGTATGTGGGTTTAGCAAGAGTGGTAAAGGGATATGGCAGAACCAACAGAAAGGAGGATGAAGAGAGAGAGAGAGAGAGAGAGAGAGAGAGAGAGAGAGAGAGAGAGAGAGAGAGAGAGAGAGATAATGAAAACCATTCTGACCTTTTACTGGCCCTCTGCATATGACAGCTGAAACAGTCTTCTCTGTGAATGGGAGTTAAGGTGTCTAAGCGTCATGAAGATAATGAAACAGGCCAGCATCTGTCTGTTTAATCTCTGACCATTGAAGAATGACAATGTCTTTGGCTTTGAGAAAGGTTATAATGCCTATTCTATCCCTTGCACTAGCAACAGTGCATATTCCAAAGACTGAATCCTCCCACAAGCTGGCTACGATTATATGCCCATTAGCTCCCACATGCTGTTGTAGTATTAAACATGCAGAAGAACTGAAATGACATGATTTGAATCTAGGAAAAACCCAACCATAAATTAACGGACCAAGCATCAACTTCCTACTGAAAGCCTGTCTTTGGACAATAAAATGGTTAAGACACTCTAAACAACCCAATTTAATGCAAAAAGGGTCATTGGTCAGAAAATTCCACAGCATGACCTTCTGAACAACCACACAGAGGTTAAAGAAGACTTCTCTTTGAAAGGTTTCCAAAAGACCATTATATTTGAATGACTCAAATACTAACACATTTCATCTTAATCCAGGAACATTCTACACAAAGACACAGTACTTTACCGATTTAACCTTCTAAAATGTACAGAATGCATTTAAATCTATACTTTTATACAATGCCTAGGCTTGCCAGGTAATTCTGAAATTGCTTTGAAATGTGGTAACTTGTATAACTGACAAATTAATGATTATAGCCTGATATACCTCTTTAAAATGTGTGTAATGTTTTATCCATGTTGTATATCCAATGAATTAACCAGTATAATTTGTAACCAGGGATTTTCATGTTTTGTTACCTACACATTTAATATCCATGAAAGAATGTCATGCTTGGTATGCAACAGTTTGGAAACAGAATCTGGAACAAAGGACCATAAAATAAACTGTGGAAAAAAGAAGGAATTCAAAAGACAGGTTTGCTACAGCTGTATTTAAAATACATCAGGATCAGATGAAGTATGATCTGTCATCAGTCAGCAAACTCATTAAACCTATTTTTATTAACCATGTTAATAAATGAAACTGCTAATTTCAACAGACTGAATACAGGCCAACAGCCTTAAAAACACATGTTGAAAACCCAAAGATAGACAACCCAAGAAGAAGGCTTCACATTCAATATTGCACCCTCAACAGGGAGAGAGAGAGAGACAAAGAGAGAGAGAGAGAGAGACTGTTTATCTAACAGTTATTTAACTGTTTATGTTGTTTTTCTTAATATAGACTAAATATACAGTAAAAGGCTTTGTCCTCATTATTACATAATATGCAGAGAGGGTACCAATGCTAACCCTAAATCTCTTATTCACTGACTGCAGTTTAAAATGATACCACACTTAACCCACGCCCACAGATCTCGCTGCCGGGAGTGTGTGCTGTTTGTGTGGGAAGATGGCTTTCCTTGAGGTGAGGGACATAGATTTGAACTTCTCTACCCTACAACTTTGAGTCATTGTGCTCCTGCCACCTGTAATACCTCAGAGACGCAAACATACAAGTGCTGCAGGCAAAGATGCTGCACATCTGACCTTAGTCATACACCACAAAACAAATATTAACAGTTATGAAAACTGTGATGGTTTAGAATAGGCAGGTTACATACAATCCAATATCAGTGCAATAAGATTTGAGCAAAACCTCAGAACAATGATACAGGATAGAACAGGAATAGTCTCAGCCTCAGACAGCATGGCCACAGACAACCTAGATTACCGTTTTAAAAAAAAAAGATTAATCTGGCAAAATACAATCTAATTGGCTGGTTTTACACAACTTCCAGGACTAAAGGTGCACAATTTTTTTTAAATGAGGTTAATCATGTTCACATGCTACCAGGCTGATATGATAAGCATTTTTTAATTACAGAATAAAACAGATAATTACAGAAATGTAAAGTGATTAATCAAAGTCGGTTTTGTCATTATGTGCTGTAAAGGTACGGAGCTGTCAGAGATATAGCATACAATAATACAAAATTGTCAAGGAGAAAGAAATAATTAAAATAATGGCAAGGGTGTCTCCGCGAGCGACTGCACAGAAAACACAGGAAAAAATAAAGGAAAATGTCCAAAGTAAAGCACAGAAATTCTATCAGACATAACCAAGTAAACAAACCAGAATAGCCAGTTCTGCTCACGGATTTTCACTTTACTTTCTACTCAGTTCAAAACAAAACTCTGAATAACCTGTCAAATTGGTCCAAAATCTGTGATTATGGACACAAAAGCACTTATTGTTTCAATGTGGAACTTTCTGACCATGACTCTGTTTCCAGGCAGACTGACAAAAAGTCCCATGTGCTTCTACTCATGGAAGTTCCATTAAACTTTTGTGTGCTATGTGCATCAGATGGTTAGAGCATTTGCTGTTAAGGTCATCTAAGGTTGAGAATATAAAATCATGGGCTCATGTATGATCAAAATCATGCATAAAAGCAACATAAACCTCGCAATTGTGCTGTTTGTCTTAATAAAAGTACAGCTGTGATAACCTGCTGCAGTCAGCCACTACAGCACTCTTGCTTGTGATATTACCTAAATGTTTTATCAGTTATGTCCATGAAATAATTGGAAGTTACTTCTTTTGGAAGAACAGAAATTGTTACAATGCCTATACATATTTTCCCATTTTCTTTGGGTGTTTTCTGTACAAGCGCGCCTGAAGACTGCTGAGCACTTTTTTGAAGTAAAAATTACAGATATGCAAGACTACACAAAAGACAAACAGTACATTGTTTTGATTTGAAAGAGGTGCTAATAAAATAACACTTGCTCTGTTGCTTCAAGTTTGGTCTGGAAGCTAAGGATAGGGAAGTTTGTTACTTCAAACTACCACAATTCAAAGACAACTGTCCTTCAAAAGTCAAAAGATTTACATTCTGCTAAAAAAAAACACAGTTAACACAAAGCTGTAGTCTGTGCATGTACTCTCATTTATGTAGAGTAGCGCGAATGTCCCGATCTGAGGGGGAGAGATTGAAACTGCACCCGGTTGATGAACTCTGTAAAGGGGACGCTCGTCCCTCAGGCACGCACGCTTAATGCAGCTAGATTATAACGTGATGGCTTGCACCTTATTGAATCATATATATGTCATATATACAAAATTAGCAACACACAGCTTTATTAATAATAGAGAGTTTATTTTGTGAGTTAAAGATGGATTGAAGTGAACAGAAATGTGAGAGAGGAAGTCTTCACCCCATATACACTGCAGAAAAATATGTTTTTGATTTGTTTTGGCTTGTTTTCCAATATAAATATCTAAAACTGCTTTAAAACAATGTACGTTTACTTTATCAGCGATTCTGCAGAAGAAGAAATAAATTCTGAGAATGTTGAATATTAAAAATACTAATATTTTAAAATATCGAAAAATCCTTTAAAAAAATATATATTTTTGCTTGCTTTTAGAGAATAGATCTTGAATATGAGTATATTTTGTCTACCTATCTTATATTTAATTATAACCAAGTGAAAAAATACACTTCTACACAAAACACACTTATATTTAAGATACATCCTCTTAAAGCAAGTCTAAATATCTTATATGATGATTCTCAAGTAAATTTATTTTGTTTATTAGACAATTTTAAAATGGAAAACAAGAGAAAAACACTTGATAACAATAGGATTTTTTGAAAATAGTGAATTTCTTTTCTGAATTAAATTTAATAAAAAGTATATTTTCCCCTTTAATTCAGAGAATGTCTTTTAGAGGTATTTTTAAAAGATGATTTTGTCCTCTATTGTTAGTAAGCACATTTAATACAACCTTTTATGTTGGGGCACAATCTGAATAATCCAAGATTATTCAAAGGAGCTAATGATTAATCATTGCAATAATCACTGACATACTCTTGCTACAGCACTAAAGCTAGAGCCAATCAATTTACAGGACCCTTCAGGCAGCATGTGCTTATTGTACTAATAGCTCATCCCTATCCCGCCTTTTCCCTCCCACTTTTAATCCCTTTGTCCTACTGAATTAAAATTGTCACTTAAAACAACTTTTTACTTGTTTTAATTGTCACTTTCCACAACTAATTTCAAGCCCGAGCTAATAAACTTCAAAACTGCTAACCTGTAATTCTCTGCAAGTTGAAATGTCAAAAGTCCTGGGAGTTACTTTATCAAGCAAACGTAATCCTTGAAAAATAATTTCTCCATTTGTTATCGCCACTCTTACAATTTTCTTTTCTGCTATAATTATTGTCTTTTGATTGAGCTTGAAATATTCTGTGTTTATGCTTGTGCTTGCCAGTCAGGATTTAACTCTCATGGAATTAAACAGATTTTACCTGGACTGACAGAGAGAGAGTGGGAAGAAAAATAGAGCCCAAAGAGAAAATACCAAAAGGTTTGAAATTTGCTGAATCCAAATGTAAATTTTAAACAACACACAGATGGTCAGAATTACATTTACAATCTATAGGCATGGAGATATGTTATTTATTAATGATGAACAGCTAAATATTATACAAACTATGCCCTGACAGTTCTAAAGCAGAGCTCCCACCAGGCATTATATCAGATCCATCATTCCAGCAATGGCTCTGGGTGCAAAACCATGTTAATAAATGAAACTGCTAATTTCAACAGACTGAATACAGGCCAACAGCCTTAAAATACAAGTGTCAGCTGGGTTAAATCCTGTCACTCTGCTTCTTTCTGATTTATACCTGGGACCTCAATATATTTAAGATTCATTCATCAGACATGTTTATTCATCTGGTGTGCTGCTAAAAGCGACACATGACGAATAAGGGTAATAGGAGCAGAAAGAGGAAGAAGGGGATGGGCTGATAGGTAATGGAAGAGAGAATATGGTTGGTACAAGAAAAGAGAGGTGCAATGCACAGTTTGCAGTATTTGTTGGTAGCAGCTCTCTCTCTCTACAGCTAACTGCCATTAAACATGAGAGCAATTCTGCAGACACATTAACTTGAGAGATTTATCTGTTGGGTGCGCAGTGGAGTGGCCTCTCCTGTCTCCTGTAATTACAATTAGCATAAAAAGACAAAATGCAGCACACAATCTTCTCTCTTCACCTTTCTGGCTGCTCCCCAAGGGCCAAAAAATGACACCAGAACAAAAAACCCTGAGCTTCACGGTAATGCTTTATTATGGCGAGAGTCTGTCTAAGCCAGTAGAAGAAGAATGTTTCATGGATACAGTCCAGTGTTGGCAAGTCAATGTAGAGGAGTAGCAAGTTCTGCTGAACCAAAGAGACACAGAAAACTATATATATAAATATAATTTTCTGTGTCTCTTTGGTTCAGCAGAATTGGCTACTCCTCAACATTGAAAGAAATAAAAGCTGAAATAAATAATTCACTCTACTATTATTCTGACATTTCACATTCTTAAAATAAAGTAGTGATCCGAACTGACCTAAGACGGGGAATGTTTTCTACGATTAAATATCAAGAATTCTGAAAAACTGAGTTTAAATGTATTTGGTTAAGGTGTATGTAATCTTCTGACTTCAACCGTGTATATATATATATATATATATATATATATATACACACTCACCTAAAGGATTATTAGGAACACCATACTAATACTGTGTTTGACCCCCTTTCGCCTTCAGAACTGCCTTAATTCTACGTGGCATTGATTCAACAAGGTGCTGAAAGCATTCTTTAGAAATGTTGGCCCATATTGATAGGATAGCATCTTGCAGTTGATGGAGATTTGTGGGATGCACATCCAGGGCACGAAGCTCCCATTCCACCACATCCCAAAGATGCTCTATTGGGTTGAGATCTGGTGACTGTGGGGGCCATTTTAGTACAGTGAACTCATTGTCATGTTCAAGAAACCAATTTGAAATGATTCGAGCTTTGTGACATGGTGCATTATCCTGCTGGAAGTAGCCATCAGAGGATGGGTACATGGTGGCCATAAAGGGATGGACATAGTCAGAAACAATGCTCAGGTAGGCCATGGCATTTAAACGATGCCCAATTGGCACTAAGGGGCCTAAAGTGTGCCAAGAAAACATCCCCCACACCATTACACCACCACCACCAGCCTGCACAGTGGTAACACGGCATGATGGATCCATGTTCTCATTCTGTTTACGCCAATTTCTGACTCTACCATCTGAATGTCTCAACAGAAATCGAGACTCATCAGACCAGGCAACATTTTTCCAGTCTTCAACTGTCCAATTTTGGTGAGCTCTTGCAAATTGTAGCCTCTTTTTCCTATTTGTAGTGGAGATGAGTGGTACCCGGTGGGGTCTTCTGCTGTTGTAGCCCATCCGCCTCAAGGTTGTGCGTGTTGTGGCTTCACAAATGCTTTGCTGCATACCTCGGTTGTAACGAGTGGTTATTTCAGTCAAAGTTGCTCTTCTATCAGCTTGAATCAGTCGGCCCATTCTCCTCTGACCTCTAGCATCAACAAGGCATTTTCGCCCACAGGACTGCCGCATACTGGATGTTTTTCCCTTTTCACACCATTCTTTGTAAACCCTAGAAATGGTGTGAAATGTGTGTGAAAATCCCAGTAACTGAGCAGATTGTGAAATACTCAAGACCGGCCCGTCTGGCACCAACAACCATGCCACGCTCAAAATTGCTTAAATCACCTTTCTTTCCCATTCTGACATTCAGTTTGGAGTTCAGGAGATTGTCTTGACCAGGACCACACCCCTAAATGCATTGAAGCAACTGCCATGTGATTAGTTGATTAGATAATTGCATTAATGAGAAATTGAACAGGTGTTCCTAATAATCCTTTAGGTGAGTGTATATATATATATATAGGAAATAAGTAAACAATATATATATATATATATATATATATATATATATATATATATATATATATATATATATATATATTGTTTACTTATTTCCTTTTAGTGTCGTCATTTTTAATTAATATGATTAATATAACACTGGCAAGTGTATTAGGCTTCATTTACACTGCAAGGTCATGGACAGATCCATTACCACATTGCCGCATTCACCAAGAGGACTCGAGCCTCACGGTAAATTAGGTAATGCATCCTTTCACAAGTTAAGTGCTTTGTCTTTCAAACTTTTTTCCAAGACTTATCAAAGCTTCAGTTCCAAACTGGAAAAAAACTCAATAGAATTTTGTATGGACTCGATGATCAAACATTTAAAGGGATAGTTCACCCAAAAATGATAATGGTTTCATCCTTTACTCACCCTCATGCCATCACAGATGTGTATGACTTTCTTTCTTAAGCAGAACACAAATGAAGATTTTTAGAAGAACCATTTTTGGGTGAACATTCCTTTAACTTCTAACTAAAAAAATCGAAACATTTTCCAACAGACTTTTGAATCTGGATTTTTTTTCCATCTGTGTGGGAGTAGTATCAGAAGTACGTGGCCATGTCTGTGCACAGCTTAGATGGAACATTGCTCGTAGATAATTCTGACCAACTGGATGTATTTCTCTGTAGCTCAAGACATTTCACCACTCATCCAACTGGCTTCACCAGTTAAGGTAAATACCAGGGTAATATCCAGGGTCATTCCACAACTTATCAGACCACTTGGATGAGTGGTGAAACATCTTGAGCTACAGAAAAATATGTTCAGTTGATCAGAATAATCTACAAGAATATTCATGTGATCAGGAGTAATGATGTTCTAACTCACAGAGAGTTTCTTACCATCAGTGACCTGTGACCCCTGAGAGGTGCTGGGCTGCTGAGTTTCATCCTCTAGGTCATAGTCCGTTTGCGTCTCTGTGTTCTGTAGCTGTAGAGTCTGCGTCCCCTGTGATGTAACAGTGGGGGCCTGGTGTCGTGGCCGCAGACCAATCGCATTCATCAGGCCCATCTCTCTGTGAGACCGCCAATCAGTCCTGCTGTTCCTACAAACAAGAAAAATCCCGCAGCAGGATGAGTGACAGCTACACAGACTCTTGCAACAGCATCATGCAGTCTTTAGGCTATTCTGGTCTGATCTGATATGACAGAGGGTTTAACTCCACACAGTGCTAGAGGCGATTTAGATGGGGAAAAATGTGTGGATGCATAACTGCTAGCTTGGTAAAGGTAAGTCTATTCTGTCCGATCTTCTGGCTGATATTTACAGTTAAATGTAAAGTACAACTAACAATAAATGTCAAGTTATGATTGAAACAGCTTTAAAACAATGTGCAGTGCCACAGATTTCCCAAAAGTAGTATAACTTATTAAAACAAAAAATTTTATGAAAATTTTAGGTATGTGATCTCTGAATGTAAATATTAAAGGACTAGTACACACAAAAATTTTAATCTGTCATAATTTACTCACCATCATGTTGTTCCAAAACCATATGACTTTCTATCTTCTGCAGAACACAAAGGGAGATGTTTTAATGAATACTACAGAATACAACTACTGTAGCATTAAAAACAACACATGCTCTTGTGTAAACGTGTGCAACTGTGAACCATTGACAAAACCCATCACATGCCTTCATCTAACCATCTTCTAAAGCTGCTTGTCCTATATAGGGTTGTGAATAGTGCTGGAGCCTTTCCCAGCTGTCTTGGGCTGAAAGCAGGGAAACACCCTGGAAAGGTGGCTAGTCCTAACACACACAGACATACACATTCACACTCTCACTCTCACCTATGGGCAATTTAGAATTTGAACCTGTGGGGGAAACCGGAGCACCCGGGGAGAACATGCAAACTACACACAGAAAGGCCTTGAACCAAGGACCTTCTTGCAACAGTGCTACCCACTGAGCCACCATGCCACCTTCTTATACCTTCAGAAGACTTGAAATATGATGAATGAATAGCAGTGACTAGTTTTATTATACTTTTGCGTCTTGTAAGCTTTAAGGTGAGGTCCTATCCATTGCCATTATACTGAGAAAAAGTTCAAACTATTCAATAAGCATCTCCTTTTGTATTCTGCCAAAAAAACAAAAAAACAAAAAACAAACAGTATACAGGTTTGGAATGACATAAAAGTGAGGAAATTATTAAGCTGGTGGTTGGATGGAGGGTCACAGTCTGTTATTGTTTTAGTGGTGGCCTGGCTATGTTGTGTCAGAGCCTAGACCATGAGAAAAAATGCACATACAATGGAAGACCAGATCAAATAGAAACAATGCTATATTCAACACAGTGAACGCAGAACAATTAGCATCATGTGTGCCTGATCACATGCTGCCAGCAGCCTTTTGTTGTTGTGGCCAACCTCTAGGCCACCTGCTCATCTCATGAGTCTGGATCTGGTCTGGCAATAGGAGGGCTGGTGTGTTGATGATCTGAGAGGAGATGGATCCTCCATCACAATTACCCACACACGTTGAGTCAGTCACGACTCACAGAAAACTTTAAAAATGCCACAGAGTGGAAGCAATTTGTGTGCTTTACAACTCAGTTCCTGAATGAAGCACTGTAGAGCATCAGGGTTACTCATTCCTACTCCTGGAGAAGTACCTTCCAGCAGAGTTCAGTTCCAACTCTGCTATAAAACACAAGGCTTTGATGTTCAAGTAAACCCAAAGTTGATTTAGGTGAGTTTAATCTAGTTGATACTAAACTCTACAGGAAATAGAATCTCCAGGAGCAAGAATGATTAACCCCACATTAAGTCTTTCAATGGACGGTAAAAGGAGTGAAGGAATGAAGAATATAAAATTGGGATGAGCAGTGACACCTCACTGAAGGTTTTTCAATTTAAGGTGCACTCAGTAACTTTTTGCTTGCGTCATCTTGGACTTACAGTGACTCTTAGTGGTGTGGATGCAGCATCATTCAAAATCATAGTTTTCATTACAGTTGCCATTGTAGAAATTCACAATTCAAAATTCAAATGATTAATCCAAGAGTAAAAGTGTCCAATAACATGACAGTTACGGAGTTTAAGCAAGTAGTATTCAGCAGGTCATGTGATTCTAAAATTGTAGCCCCCATAAGGGTGCCATTGTCCCATATAAAATAAAACAACTTTTCTAAAGATATATATTTATAATGGTTAATGATATGACTAGAGTACTCATCTCATGCAAGTGGTCATGATTTTATGCATACGTTTTAAAATTACTGAGTGCACCTTTAAGAATAAAAAGAAAATACAGGAAAATAGTCAAATGTATGAGAATATAAAAGGCAGTGGCATTGTTGTGATACAAATCCACACCTAGATCCAAAGCATAACTGAAGACAAAAAAAGAAGAAAAGAAAATGCTGGATTCATGGCTACCATGAAGAGCTACAATTAGCATCACCCATGCCACATCACACACTTCTAGCATAGTGACATGCTCCTCTTTTCAGCCTGGATAGTGATAATTTAAAGGCAAAAAAAATCCTCATTCATGCATGATATGTAACGCATCACAATAAAATGAATGAAAAGTTATTCACCAATGAAAAGTCCAAGCCAGAGATAAAATAAGTGCTAAGAAATTTACATAATCAGAATTGAAACCCTATTTTTTTGTTTTTGTTTGTTTACGTTCCTTTAATGGGATATTCACCCAAAAATAAAAATTCTCTCATCATTTACTCATGCCATCCCAGATGTCTGTCTTTCTTCTGGAGAACACAAATGAAGACTTTTAGGAGAATATTTCAGCTCTGTAGGTCTATAAAATGCATGAAGTGAATGGATGCCAAAATTGTGAAGTTCCAAAAAGCCCATAAAGGCAGCATGAAAGAAATCTATAAGACTCCAGTGGTTAAATACATGTCTTCAGATGTTAAATGATAAGTGTGGGTTAGAAACAGATCAATATTTAAGTCCTTTTTTACTATAAATTCTCCTCCCTGCCTAGAAGATGGTATTTGTTCAATAGTCAATAGTAATTGTTATAATCAAAAGTTCCAGCAGGTTAAGGCCTGTGTCCCATTGAGGTCTGAATCATTCTTGAGAGAAACGATAGCCTATGTTGTGTTCTGTCTAATGTTACTAAGTCAGAGGAACTGGACGCCAGTTTATCTCGAGAGAAGTCTCACCTCTGACCCATTTCTGCTTACCAACTTACAAAATGATTGCATTCATGTAGTTAAACAGAACGTCATGTTTGTAAGATTTTTAGAATTTTCTGTAATGTTCACCTATCAGATATTCGTACTCATAAAAGATTGTCAATTAATTTGCATATGCCTATAATTACAGTTTCTTCTACAATCTAAGTTAGTTCAAGGTTTGATCCTCAACTCATTTTCTTTTTCTGTCTTTTGCCTTTGGAAATATGGAGAAATTTGTCTTTAATAAACTCTCTCTCTATTGATTGAAATGACAAATTTGACTATGTCTCATCATTGTACATACTGGTCTCTTTACTGGGTATAACTGTATTTCCTTACAATGTGAATCACCAAAAATAAAAGAAGAATGTGAAAGTAAAAGTGGAGATTGATAGTAAAAAAGGACTTAAATATTGATCTGTTTCTAACCCACACTTTTCATGTTGCTTCTGAAGACATGGATTTAACCACTGGAGTCTTATGCTTTAATGCTGACTTCATGTGCCTCAGGAGCTTCAAAATTCTGGTGCCCATTCACTTGTGTTGTATGGACCAACAGAGCTGAAATGTTCTTCTAAAAATCTCTGTTTGTGTTCTGCAGAAGAAAGAGATGGCATGAGGATGAGTAAATCGTGAGAGAATATTTTCATTTTTTGGTGAACTATCCCATGTAAGACTTAAAAACAAACCACGTAAACAAGGTTGCTGGTTTTCAAATTATAAAAATGAAAACACTGCACAGCTAATTGGTGCTCTCAATAAAATCTGTCATACTCACCCTGCCCTCTCTCTACCCCTGCTGCTACTGGTGCCAAACCCTCCACGATTATTGATAGTGAACATTGTCTCAGAGCGTTCAGAAGTGCTGCCGCCATCTGAATGCACATCACTGCACTCATAGTCACACACACAGGGCGACAAAGAAAAAGAAAGTGAGAAGTGTCTGTAATCTAGGTACGGCTCATGGGCAATGCCAAATCTAACAGCAGAAAAAGTATCTTCTTTTTAATTCTGCAGAGACAAAGTATTAAAAATATTTAAATTGAGGTGGTATCCTCCGGTATTAATTAATCACATAGAGATTAAAGCTCTCACTAAAAACATTCAAGTAAACTGCTCTCAACCTTGTTTTTTTGAGAAAAAAAAAAACATCCCATGAACAATTTACAAGGTACATTTTTGTTATTTTATGTTTCAGAAATAAAGCTAGCAACCAAAAAAGCTTCTTACAGTAATTATTCTTCTCTGATTTTGGGAAACCCTACATCATCTCTGAACAGTTAATAATGTGCTGTGTGGGGTTTTAAATATGGAGCACTCTAACTTTAAGAAATACAGCATGAGAGCAAGGTACTGAGCTTAAGCAACACCAAGCAAAAAGAAAAAACCTCTCTTTCTCAGCTGTGTCAGAGCTGTTGTCCGTTGACTGCTCATTTGCCTAGCTCAAAGAAATTCACTTAGATCCCCATGGACTCCTACAATGCATATACGTGGCTCATTAGCATAGCTCTGACAGTCCCATGGTTGCTGAAGCTGACATCAATTTCATCCAACCATCCAGCACACCCGTCTCAACTCCACGGCTACTAGAGATCTGCTACATCCCAATGGGCCTGTCTAACTCTACTTTTTGCCCCCTTTTCCCTTCTACTATTTTACTCTGTCTGTTTGACTCTCGTTTCTGTAGGAGTTTTAATAAAGGAAAGCAAAGCATCTTAACGATTCCTATTAGAAAATTATATGGTCAAAGGGGTAGAAAAACAAATAAAAAGTGAAAAATACCTGCATGTAGTACATTTAAAATAACTCCTCTACATTCCTAAAAAAATTAAATGCTGGGTACCCTGCTTTAAACAGGTGTTATCCATTGATGCACATTGCATGCAGAGTTGTGAAGGCCCACTGTGCACTGTATTCTTGAAAAGAATCAATATTTGTGCACTTTAAATGTGTCTTTTTTCAACACATCACAATGAGTGTGAGTTCCCAGCATGAGAGCAGGTTGATTTCTTGATCCACTGGAGGCTAATTACCAGTTTCGGTGGGATCGATTCCGTTCATCAAAAGCTGTTGAGTAAAAGCCCTATGGATATTGACAGACAGAAGCCTGTTTATTGTCCTGGCTACTTTAAGACTCAGAGGTAAAGCAGACATTCCAAACTTCTGCGAGAGAAAAATTTAAAAGAATCCACATAAATGCTGGTATGTACCACAGGTGGACAAAATAACAAATACCTAAAAGTATACTGACATCAATTACCTAATAAGAGTCTAATAGAGAGTAGAGCCACAGCTTCACAGCACAACAATCCTCCATGGAATGCTGTCACACCTGACCTCTGTATAGGGGGGATATTACAGATATCAAGAAAACACTTCAGTTCTTTTGAGGAGCGAGGTGGAAAACTTATTTCCACTCTTGGCTCCAGATTCTCATTTATAGTTTAAATTATGTTTATTTCATGGAAGCAATGCAGGGTTTTATCCTTCATCCTGGTGTTCATAAAAAAGACTACAGTACTTGTTAGAAGGGGGCATGGGGTATTATCTTCCTGAACATCGTGAGAAAACCATGTTTTCCCAATACAGTATCTCACAAAAGTGAGTACACCCCTCACATTTTTTGTAAATATTTGATTATATCTTTTCATGTGACAACACTGAAGAAATTACACTTTGCTACAGTGTACAGCTTGTATAACAGTGTAAATTTGCTGTCCCCTCAAAATAACTCAACACATAGCCATTCATGTCTAAACCGCTGGCAACAAAAGTGAGTACACCCCAAAGTGAAAATGTCCAAATTGGGCCCAATTAGCCATTTTCCCTCCCTGGTGTCATGTGACTCGTTAGTGTTACAAGATCTCAGGTGTGAATGGGGAGCAGGTGTGTTAAATTTGGTGTCATCGCTCTCATACTCCCTCATACTGGTCACATGAAGTTCAACATGGCACCTCATGGCAAAGAACTCTCTGAGGATCTGAAAAAAAGAATTGTTGCTCTACATAAAGATGGCCTAGGCTTTAAGAAGATTGCCAAGACCCTGACACTGAGATGCAGCACGGTGGCCAAGACCATACAGCGGTTTAACAGGACAGGTTCCACGCAGAACAGGCCTCGCCTTGGTCGACCAAAGAAGTTGAGTGCATATGCTCAGCATCATATCCAGAGGTTGTCTTTGGGAAATAGATGTATGAGTGCTGCCAGCCTGTGGGGGGTCAGCCTGTCAGTGCTCAGACCATACGCTGCACAATGCATCAAATTGGTCTGCATGGCTTTCGTCCCAGAAGGAAGCCTCTTCTAAAGATGATGCACAAGAAAGCCCGCAAACAGTTTGCCTAAAACAAGCAGACTAAGGACATGGATTACTGGAACCATGTCCTGTGGTCTGATGAGACCAAGATAAACTTATATGGTTCAGATGGTGTCAAGCGTGTGTGGAGGAAACCAGGTGAGGAATACAAAGACAAGTGTGTCTTGCCTACAGTCAAGCATGGTGGTGGGAGTGTCATGGTCTGGGGCTGCATGAGTGCTGCCGGCACTGGGGAGCTACAGTTCATTGAGGGAACCATGAATGCCAACATGTACTTTTATGTACTGAAGCAGAACATGATCCCCTCCCTTCAGAGACTGGGCCGCAGGGCAGTATTCCAGCATCAAGACGACCACTGCCTTGGTAAAGAAGCTGAGGGTGAAGGTGATGGACTGGCCAAGCATGTATCCGACCTAAACCCTATTGAGCATCTGTGGGACATCCTCAAACGGAAGGTGGAGGAGCACAAGGTCTCTAACTTCCACCAGCTCCTTGATGTCATCATGGAGGAGTGGAAGAGGACTCCAGTGGCAACCTGTGAAGCTCTGGTGAACTCCATGTCCAAGAGGATTAAAACAGTGCTGGAAAATAACGGTGACCACACAAAATATTGACACTCTGTCAATAATTGAGACACTGTATAATGCACCAGGTCCTGTTAACCCTCTGGGGTCTGAGGGTATTTTGGGCCCTGGAGAAGATTTGACATGCCTTGACATTTGTGCTTTTTTCAGTTGCTTAAAAACATATTAATGGCTAAAGTCTGATAACACTGTATTCAGCACAAACAGGGCTACAATAATATGTGAGCAACATGTATGTACAGGTTTGTATTTTTGAGAAAATAACGTTTATGCGTGGTTTTTGAAAAAACTAAAATTTTAAGTCACTGAAATAAGGCCATATAACACATACTAACCATTTGTACACAAGACTTTTGAGAACTGGCCTAGAGTTTTTGCTACAAAATGATGTGAAAATCATACTGATCACTCATTCATACAAAACAATATAGTAATTTAACTTTTGTAAGACAATTTTAGTGTTGAAAGGTAATATGGGAGGAGGTGTGAATGATCATGAATATTTAGGTGATTCACACCTGAGAGACAATGACCCCACCCCTGGGCCTATCAATGAGGAATGTGACAGAAAGATAATGAATGTGAGGAGACTTAATGATCAAAATCAAGTTTTAAGTTAAAAGAAGTAATCTGACTACATTTTCTTTACATAAAGACTACTTAATTTTAGACTTACACTACTGTTAAAATAAGTCTCTTCTGCTAACCAAGATTGCATTTATTTGATCCAAAATGCAGTTAAAACAGTGATATTTTTACAATTTAAAAGAAGAGTTTTCTATTTAAATATATTGTAAAATGCAATTTGTGATCAAAGCATAATTTTCAGCATCATTACTGCAGTCTTCAGTGTCACATGATCCTTCAGAAATCATTATAATATGCTGATTTTCTAATATGGGCATATTTAAAGTGCATTTTACTCATTTAACCTGAACACATATTTGCAAGCACAAGCTTTGTTTATGATAATGAGGCAGCATAACCTCTAGTTAAAATATCATCTAAACATTCATAATATTTGTATATCATATTTATATTTATATTATACAGCATACAATTTAAATGCCTGCTTTAATCGAAACAACATTCAAATGTAACTAAAACTTGCTTATTAGGACATATTTTAAATTTCAATACTCTGAATCTTGGCTGGCAAGTCTGGAAACACTCCCACTAGTAAAATATGTTCAAGTTTATATAAAATAGCATGTCAACTAATGAAAACTGTATCCTCGGCTGGATCAAGTCTCTCTTCAAAATACAAACGTTCATCGGAGTCCCGCTCTTCTTCTGAGGAAAATGTTAACTCTTCCTTACAATCCTGGAGCTTTCTCGCATGTGTATCATTACAAACAAGCAGAAAACTGAATGGATTTTGTTTACAACCTCACAGTTGGGGGGTGCACACGAATACAAGTATATGATGGTTCGCCGGTATTTGTCGCATGCAATGCATACAAGCGATTTCCAGCGGGCGATCTCCGGAGGTCACACTATCAGGGTTGTTGATCTTTCTCAACCCCGGTAACCTTGATGATATTATGTCAAACCTGTGGAATAAAAACTTCCAAAAACCAAGCTGCAAATTATACAACCCAATGCAGTGGAGGAAAATGATCCTTGAAGTGAATTAATTAGTGTCTTCTAAACACCAAACACTTGCAGAAAAACTTTTTATTAAACTGGTGAAAACTGACAAAAACAAAGAAGGTATTTATAATAAGGAAAATCTGTGACATTAATTTACATAAACACTAAACAGTGCAGTCTCAACCAGAAAACAAAAGCAGATGGGCACAGCACAATCTTTTAAAAAAATCGATTTTCTAGTCCAGCTGGGTTTCTTAAACGATTCTTAAACAAACCCTTCTGTCAGCACTTTTGTTTTTTCAATATAAACAATATGCACAAATATTAAATCAAGTGATTTCTACAGCCTGTTAAAACAGATAGAGGAATGAGAGTGTTATACAGAGATGTACAAGTGACTCACACAGGTCTGCAGATGACCAAATCTCCTTTGTTGGTTCCATAAGCAAGTCCAAGCCCTGGTTCTGGCAGCCAACGAGCAGAATTGATACTGACATGCCTCCGCTGGTCTGAGGCCATTGGATATACTACATCAAACACCCTCTGAAAAACATACAAGAACACACCAAAACCATGTTTACACTGTCCAACATCCCACTCTGTAGTTTCACTCAAAGTGTCAATCACCAGCAGATCTCATCCACCTCTCCTCAGTGTAGACAGCAGTCTGTGTCACATGTGACAGTACTGCTAGCATAACTGAGAAGTGAATAAACTGTGAAAAGTCAAATGCCTTTCTCCAAACAAATCTTTTTCTTTCTTTTCAGTCCATTCCCCCATCCCTGTCTGTCAGCCCTGGCATACTACTTACACTCCACTGGCTCTTGAAAAAAATAAAATAAAAATACAGAAAATAGGACAAGTTCATGTCTGCCAGGGAGAGAGAAAGAAGTCTCAATCATCTGCAGATGAGTGATCAACAGGCAAGCTCTTTTTCTTTCTCTCTTTATGCAAGACAGTGGAAATTCAGAACAAGGATAAATGCTGCAAACAGCATCTTTAAGGGAAAAGAGTGTGTTTGATTGTTGCACGTGTGTGCACTGTTTATATTTGCGCCACCACCTGAACACTTATGAGCTCTGTGTGTGTGTGTGTGCATCTTGGATTAACAGATTGTAGGGATGTTTTGGGCTAAAAAATGAGGATGTCTTAAATGTATCATGCTGAATGTGTATAAAGTGTTCTGAAGAATGCTGTATAGTGTTTGAAAAAAACTAAATAGCATATTCACAATACGAGTCTGATTCTCCATTCAGCTCCAGTCCTATTCATTTTCAACAACAGACCGTTCTTCAAGTCTTTTTTTAGGCAACTCATTCATCTCATCATTTAAGTTCCTGAATATTCCACAGCTCATAAAACAGACATTAATTACAAATTTCCCTTTTAACTAAGCCCAAACTTGAAACTGCAAGCCAACTTGGACTATTTGAGAACACTGGCAGAACACTTTGAAACAGCTTGAGCATTAAAATTAGTGTTACATTAAAAACTTGGTTTGTACAAAAGATTGTTTACAGCAAAGCTAGAGAAAGTGCATTGGGCTAACCTTTGTTAATTTTTTTTCTCGCATACTCTCCGGTGTATAATTAATCCTGATAATAAGCAGACATATTAACGAACAGACACCTACCATATTAGAAAATAAACAAACAAAAAGATCACTTCTGATAAACACAGGCATGAGGGAAAAACAGAACACATTAAAGTTATAGAATATAAAATTATACAAACTAATGAATAAACATAATGTGAGCAAGAAATGTCTCTATAAACAAACACAAAAGCACATAAAAGTGGAAAACGCAGATAACGAATCTCTAACCATGGTGCCAAAAGTGCCGTTGCTATGGCTACAGCTCAAATCAGGCGCCCTGTGGGGGCGTTGCTATGGCAAATGTACGTGGAGATAATATGCATTTTACATCCACCTTTGTCATGTATTTCGAAGTTTCACATGATCCACATTAAGACAATTTGCATAAGTGGCAAGTGCTTAAACATTATTAGAAACAACATTTTAAAGTCAATTTATTGTCATCTCTCTCCTGTGTTGTAAGAGCGGAGCTGAAATACAGTATCTACTGGAGCCACGGTACCGAGCAGATGGAAAGAACACACATAACTCTCTTTAAATAAACAAAATATTTTTTTCTTAACATTTTTTACTGCAAACATACACATTTCTTTTCTCCTCCTGTGGCATTGAAGGTATAGTTCACCCAAAAATGAAAAGTTTCCCATTAATAAGTCATTTGATCCCATTAGTTTTTTCTTTTTTTTTCTTTCAGTGGAACACAAAAGGAGATGCTTAGCAGAATGTCAGCCTCAGTCATCATTCACTTTTATTGTAAAAGATGCAGTGAAAGTGTATGGTAACTGAGGGTAACATTGTGTTCCAAGGAAGTAAGAAAGGTATATGGGTTTGCAACAACCGAAAGTTAAGCAAATTATGAACATTTTCATTATTGGGTGAACTATCCCTTTTAACATAAGTCATAGGAAACAAGGCACTGGCATTCATTTCTAATCTTTAGGAGTTTTAAATAAAAATGTCATAAAAAATAAAACTATATTTGTAGCAACACATGGTCAAATGGTTCTGGTTAGCAGTGTGTGTGTGCCTTCTACAATGATTTTTAATCAGACGACAAGGGGAAAATATGCAGCACATCCACACTAATACGTTTTTCGCTTTGAGTTTGCATTTACACCACTTATTCACACAGGAACACGTTGAAAATGAAGACTTTTAAAAACACTCTCTAGTTCCACATACAAAGCGATGATGTTAGGAAATTGAACCTCAAAATATTTAAGTGTAGACATGGCCACAGTCTTACATAGAATGCTGTGAGAAAATTAAAATGCAAATGTAAGCAGTACTGCAAAACAAATGTTTTTTATTTATTTTTTTACACAATGTTGAATAAAAGGTCAACAGTGAGGAGACAGACCTGTGGAGCTCAAAGATTTCTCATTATCTCACACAAGACAGAACACCAGCACATTGCCTATTTCATTACATCACCTATGGTATTGATATACAATAACAATTTGAGCTGAGATGGATGCCTGAGTGTGTTATTAAAAGAGACTGATTATAAGTGTGGGTTTAAGCTCATATTTTGAGTACTGCTCTTGAAGACACTAACAATAGTTCTAACTCCCTTCAAGACCATAACGTTTTCTAATTAACACAAAGACATTATTGTAAGAACCCCACCGAGGTGAATGGTCTAATTAGGAGAAAACAGTATATTTATATAATATACCAGGATCAGCATGAAACACAAAGAGAAGTTAAGGGAAAGCATTTATTAATTCACAGATTTTGGCTCACCACACACCTTTTCCAGCATCCTCGGAGAGAGATTTGGTGTTGTGGTATGATTGGAGACTGAACAAGGATAAAAATGAAGCTCTTCTGCTCTATTGCTCTCAAATTAATCCATGTTCAGAATCCTACCATGAACATCAACCATGTAGATATTTCCATTTATGCCCTTCGCTTCACACAAATATACTGTTTTTCCCACTTTCTCTCTCAGTTTAAGAGAGCGTATCTAGGTCAGGCTCCTACTCAAAGGCATTTCTAAACCCCAGGCCCCCCCTCTGCAGTAGAGAGTTCTGAGAGCTGATATACATAGGGCAGACCACCAGAAATAACCAAATTTCAAAATAATCAAACTTTCTTATAACAATTGCTAAAGTGAAAGAAATGGTTCTTGAGGCCCGTCTGGAGTGTTAAATTTGAAAGTGCTTCGGACAGCATAATTTTATTTGTATTTTATTTTTTCCTTTTGTTCCTCCTTTATTAATCAAATAAACATCTCAAGGCTTAATACAAGCATCAAATTGCTACAGCATTAAGAAAGTGGAAAAAATAAATAAATAAAAAAATCATTAAAAAAAAATCATAAAAAAGCGTAATAAATGCCCACATAAATATGAACATATAATCACAATAAAATATGAATATACATATATAAACCTCCAAATAAACAAGTATGTCAAAAACCCACTGATGATAGGTTGGAGGAGATGGCAGCTTCCAATTGTCGTCTAACAACAATGTGCAAAGTGCAATATTATCAATCTCTAAAGTTGTCAGTTTAACATTTTCTGTAGAACCCCAATTAATGCTGTCAAAGTGTTGGGGTCTATTACTGTGTAAAAAATTTCTGAGAAACAACTAAAAATTCTCCCCCAAAACCTTAATAACTTAGAACAGGACCAAAAAGAATGAAACAGAGAGGCTGATTCCACAATACAGCATGGACAGGTGGGGTCCAAATCAGGAAATATCTTGCAGAGTTGCACCATACACCAATGAATACGATGTACTACCTTAAATTGAATAAGCCTATGCCTAGAGCTAACTGAAGAAAGTATCCTTTTCAAGACAGTATCCCAAGTTTAATTTTCTAACATACCCAAGTCCTTCTCCCAGAGAAATGTTAATGACCTATAAGATGGGGTTTGTTTGTTATTAATTATACTATAAATCTTTGCAATGGCACCCCTTATACATCTATGCTGATTTAAAATACACTCCAGGAAACCACTAGGAGGGGCAGAGGAGAACTCCGGGAGATGTTTACGGGCAAAGCTACGAGTTTCAAAATACCGGAATAAATGTGAATTATACAAAGAAAAGTTCTTTAAGTTGGTCAAGAAAAGCTAAATTATTGTCATAAATAGTTGATCAATCGTAATTAGACCTTGTGACTTCCAAATATTGAAAGCCCCATCAAAAAGAGAAGGTGGAAAAGAAACATTAATGGCAATGGGTGCAGCTGAAGAAAGATATTTAAGCTCTAGAGCTCTGTGGAACTGAGTCCAAATCCTCAGAGAATGTTTAACAATTGGATTCTTAATCAAAATACTATGAGTAGGAGGCATAGGAGAACAGAGCATGACTGGGGAAGAACATACCACCTCTATTTGTACCCAGAGATGTTTACACGATTGCAAATCATGTTGTACCCAGTACAACAGGTTTCTAAAATTGGCTGCCCATTAGTAAGTTTGAAAGTGAGGCAAAGCCAAACCTCCCACCTCCTTTGGTTTAACAAGATGCTTTAGACTTGTTCGCCCTGGCTTGTTATTCCAAATGAATGAAGAGAGAGTTTTTTCCAGACAGAAGAAAAATGACTTAGGAATAAATATGGGTAAACATTGAAATAAATATAAAAATTTGGGAAGAATGTTCATTTTAACTGCATTTACCCTTCCTATTATTGACAAATAAAAACAAAGGTTTTGTGAGATCAAAAAAAAGGGCTAAAATAAGTCAGCATGTCTACATATCACTTGGACACCCAGGTACCTAAATTGGTCATTAACATCTCTGAATTAGAAATTTGAATATGAGATACTTAATGCAGCATAATTCACTGGAAACACTCTTAGAAAATTTTTACTTATAACCCGAAAAAGTACTAAATGAGTCCAATATTAAAAGTACTTGAGTAATTGAGACTAGGGGATTGGATATACATAAAATAAGATCATCTGCATATAAAGAGACTTTTGTTGTAAGCCAGCACGGAAAATACCCTGCACCTCTGAGTCAGAACTTAGTGCAATTGCCAGGGGTTCAATAGCACTAGCAAATAAAAGCGGGGAAAGGGGAGACCCCAGTCTTGTGCCCTGATATAGCGGGAAAGGATCTGAAATAATATTGTTTGAGCGTACAGATGCTGTGGGAGTGGTATAAAGGAGCTTTACCCAAGAAATTAATTTTAGACCAAATCCAAACTTCTCCAAAACATTTATAAGATAGTCCCACTCAATTCAGTCAAATGCTTTCTCGGCATCTAGTGAGACCACAACTTCAGCATTATTGGAATGAGGTGAATACAAAACATTAAAAAGATGCCAAATATTAAAAGAAGAGTGTCTGTCTCGAACAAAACCAGTTTGATGAAATTACTCTATGCAAAGTTTTTTTTTCAAGCAGAATAGATAATATATTAGCTAATATATTGTAGTCACAATTTAAAAGCGATATTGGATGATAAGAACTGCAGTGAAGGGGGGGGGGGGGGGGGGCGGGGGGGGCTCTCTTTCTTGAGAATTAATGAGAATGTAACCTGACGGAAGGTTGGGTGTAATTTAGAATTTTGGAGGCTCTCTAAAAAAAATCAGAAACCGTCAGACCTGGGGCCTTGCCAGTTTTCAATGAAGCAATCGCATCAACTAGTTCTTCAATTTGTATACCCTCATCCAAAAACTCACACAGAGTCTTCTCTACAGTGGGTAAATCTAATTTATAAAAAAAAGTATTATTGGGTGTAGTATGGGTGGATTCAGAGGCGTACAAATTTGCACAGTATTGTTTAAATTTAGAGTTTATTTCTTTATAGTCAAACTAAGTTGGGGTAGCAAATGTGATGTTTGCGATTTGCAAATATGATAAGCTAACAATGGATAGCATTATTTAAATGAAAAGATAAATTATATTTGTATGATGTGATTTTATTTATTTTGAAAATGTTGAAAATATAGAAAATATGTCATTATGTTTAGATGATGTGGAAGGATTTTGCCTATTTTTTTATTTATTATACCATATGTTTTATTACAGTAAAGCGCTGACAGGAAAGTAGAAGAAGAGAGAGGAGAAATGGGCACAACGCTGACCAGATTCAAACACACATCCTTGTGAGCACAATGGTTTTCTAAATATATATAAACCATTCCATGGTTTCAACCTTTAATGAAGATTAATTTAAAAAGAGATGAATATGTATTAATTTTCAGGGGCATAGTTTGTTTTGTTTTAAGGAGGTATGGAGATTTTAAGGAGTTTTTTCTTTTGGTTATGCATAAGGTATGGTTATGCATTTTTGTATATAATAGTATTGTGAGCTGCTGCAGTGTTGAGAGATCATGTGAGGTCAGCTGTGACTCACCCTCATGGATGTCTCTCCAACGTGGGGCTGCTGCAGTCTAAAGACCTGTGCCAACATGTGTTCACTGATCTGGTGCAGCAGGATACGGCGAGACGCCAGACCCACCATCACGTACCGACCCATCGGAGACAAGCTGACAGAGATAGCATTCGGACCTATGACAAACACACAATTACCACACACTGCAGTTAGTCCCATCTGCAACATGGCAAACAGAGACAAAAAGGCATGGCTATCTTACACTTTCAGACTAGAGCTAAACTGAAACATTGATTTAAATTCAAAGCTTCTGCCTAAGCCAAACTACAAAATGATTACACTCAACAATAACTCAAAAAGGACTGGGGTATAATTTTGCATGATGAGAATTCTGAAGCGTGCGCTTTGTATACAATAGAGGAACTAATGGCGTGCAAGAGTTTTCAAACAGAAATACAGGGTTGGGTGGAAGCCAAGATTTATGGGGTCACATCATGAGGAATCAAATATTTCTTGATATTTTGACATATAAGGTCTAAATTATAAAAACATACTGTAAATTCCAGAACTCAAAACTTAATCCCCAAGCTGCCAAAACACCCCATTGTCTACTTCAGCGACATCCCTACAACGCTTGGGTTACTCATTAATATAAGATGATCTCTACAGACAACAACATCAAAGCCTATTTTTAAATCATTTCACCCATGGCTCCGCCCACTGGTGCTCAACTGGCTCATACACAGAGACAGAAGGAGAGAAGGACAAAAGGCCTACTGTCTGTGGCCTAACTACTCCTGAACACGAAAGTGGACCCATCTGGACTATTTTTAATTATTTTTTTATACAAACATGTACTACACAGATGTCTTTGACTGTTGTCATCTCTCTGGCATGCTTTAAAAGATGCGATGTCAAGTTTCAACTCTGAAGAGATGCGTTTCATCAGCTGCTGTGGCTCCTGTTGTTTTGTTGCTTAAACTGCTCAACAAACTGTTCGTTGGCCTATCAGCGCTAATTTTAATTGTTGGTGTATATAAACGCACTAGATGGACATCTTTGACAGTTTTGATTTGTTTCTGGCAATGTGCATCTCAGTGCAGCATAATAAACTGGATGTGTGCGTCTTGTGGAGCAGCATAAAACAAGTCTATGCCAAGGAATTGTCACTGAAGGATATGAGGCAGTTAAAAACACTATTGGACCTGATCAAAAACGTAAGTAAACAGTTCCATTCATTAATATGATTGTTTTATGATGCTGACACGCTGTGCACAATGGGCAGATCCATTGACACAATGCAATGCAACAGCTTGAGACTGTCTACACCGATGCGTCAACACAAACTTTCTTAAATGTTCCTTTGTGTTGATTGCAGTAGTAGCACCAGTGCAAAATGGAACGGGACAACTGTTTGTTTGTTGGCATGACGTGCCACAATCGCTGAATTTGAGGGGCTGCATGCTGTTAGCCAATCATAACAGAGGGTGTTTACATTGAAGTTTAAAGGAGGAGCTGAGGCAAAAATTTAAGAACATTTTAATTATCGATTTATTTCTTACACCAACCTACTGATTTACTTCAGAAGACATTCATTAATTGTCTGGAGTCATGTGGATTACATTTATGCAGACTAAATATGCCTTTTGTACCATCAAATAGCAAGTAGCCTGACGGTACCCATTTGCTTACATTATAAGGACCTACAGAGCTTCAACATTTTTCTAAAAATCTTAATTTGTGTTCTGCTGAAGAAAGACATTCACATAAGGGATGGCATCAGGATAAGTGAATAATGAGAGAATTTTCATTTTTGGGTGAACTATTCCTTTAACATTTTGAAAATATTACTAATTCTGTGGAATTAATTTTAACATGGTCAAATGTACTGAGAGACCTACACACTCATTGATAAATGAAATCATAATCAAATTAGCCAAAATATTTAATAAACAAACAAGCAAGATTTGGGGCAGGAGTAGAATTTTAATGACAGATGTTCCAGTTCTGCAGAAGGTTTAGGTCTGACAATAATGCATTGAATTAATTTGGCTGCTGCATATAAGACCCCCAAAATTAACTAACTACATATAAAAAGTCTTACCATGGTGGTGAGCCCAAGGAGAAAAACTCCTAAATAAAGAAATACAGAAAATTTATTTTGTATTCTCTTTAAGATAAGTGTTAATTTTCTCAGTTATTAATTACTGCAAATGATACAACTGGGGATTTCAGGGATACCAATCTGTTAAAGCATGAAATTAGCCAAGTTCACACCTAGACCTGCTCAGGATATAATTACAGCAAATAGCATTTTTCATCCTAACACCTAATTGAATTTCACAGCTATTTAATTTAAAAAATGCATGGCTTATTCAGGAACGATGTAAGCAGCAAATGGAAATGCATTTGTGCAGTTTAGTATTGAAATATTTTGGTTGATTGCTCTCATTAATCTACAGTTAGTGGATAGGATGAATGAGATTTCCCTGAGACCTTCACATCCAATAACGTTGACCAGCCCAGCGAGAGAGACAACAGCATTTCAAATCACTTTAATCTAAAACAAGCAAGGCTCATACATCCTCATCATTGGTTTCCATTAGCAGCCTGGTCTCAGCTCTGCCTTCATTTGGCTTTTAAATGGGGACTTTCTAATTAAAGCTGTCTCTAAAAGAACTCCATCACTGTTGTCTGTTCAGCCAATTAGAGGGAAAGTGAGAGAGCACAATGTGAACAGCCATGTCCCTATGCATTCTATTTAATTAACCTCAGTTTAAAATGATTTAGCTCTGATGGCTTAATCAGTGTATTAAACCCTATCTGAAATGGGGAGGTGAGTAATGTTTGCAAACTAACATGTCGACACAGCACTTATGAGGGTGAGCAGTTCCTGTCTCAGTGTCACTCACCAAATCTCTTGGTGTAGAGCATCTCTCCTAAGTTGTGTGGAGCGAGGGAGTACACAGCCAAGATCCCCTCATCAGGGAAACCCCTCTGACTGCTTGGAATAAATACAGCCAGCAGCTGTCCGTCTGCTGAGATGTCACAGCTAGCGTCATTATAGATCTTACAGTTGGGCACCAAAACGTTTACAGAAGCTGAAAAATAATTGAGACACAAGAGTCAAAATCATCACATGCATCACAAGATTTAGAGTGATAAATGAAAAATGGTTAAACTTTACAATAAGGTTGTATACACTAACATTAGCTAACACAATTGATAACATAAACTAACGATGTACAATAACAGGGATTGCAATAAAAAAGTAATGCTGTAAAAGTCATGTTAATCTCAAAATATACCAACACTAATAATATACAAGTTGTGTACATTAATATTAGAAGGGCTGGATTAAATATCTCGCAATACATCACAATATCATAATTGCATTGAGATTGCAACTGTGCCAAACATTTGAAAGATATTCAGCATGTCCAAGGGAGAAAAGTGAATCATGCAGGTTTGTTTCAATCTCTCTCGTGCATCATAGAAGCGGTTTATCTGACCGCACTGAGAAATGGCATCTCAGAGTTTTTGTTTATTTAGACGACCTACTTTTTCATTACTGAATTGTAGGAGATGATGTGAATACATAAAAAGATTAATAGTAATATCAATACAGGGATCTGAAGTATCTTTACAATATCACAAGTAAAGGATTGCAATATTTAGATATATTATTGTAGCGGCACAGCCCTAAATATTTTTAGCAGCCAAGATTCATACATTTTTAAATAAACTGTTCATTGTAAGTTAATGATTCCTAATGCATTAATTAATGTAACTGCATAGAACTTCATCGTAAAGTGCTACCAAATAAAATATATATATATAACAGACATACAGTATCATATATACGTATTAGGGCTTTTGATTTAACATGTTAATTCAGTGCGATTAATTAAAAAAAAACACATTAAAAACATTTACGCATTAAATCATGTCCCCGGAGCGAAAGAAGGAATATTCCTATCTTTGGAGTAATTCAAGCTAGAAGTAAGGAAGGGAGTAAGTGAAATTCCAAAACTGGTGCAATTCTGAATACAGGGATAATGAGACGTGGTTTTCTAAGTTTCAAATTAGTTGCTCCAAAAGCATCCATCTGACCTGTGTACATTTTACCTTACAAAAGCTCTCATAATAAATTTACATTGGACAGATTGACAAATTCAATGGAAAAATGGATTGCTGTGGACCGTAGGCCAATGATAGGCTTTCGTTCAATATCATGCAAAATAAATAATATATTGCATTCTAATGACACTTTATGTGAGCGCAGCGTAGTTCTAGCGGGAAGACTAGCAGCTGTACATCATCACACTATTAGCTGGGTAATTCCTAGCCAATCGCAGGTAAGCCATTGCTTTATAAGTCTGCTCCCAATCTATCACACTGTTGTTTCAGTGCGCTAAGATGGCAAAGATACCCAATCAACTTTTCCCTCGTCGGAGGGTTTTCATATCAAATGTTTGCTTTCAACAAAGGGATTGCACGCAACGTCGCCATTATCGTATGGCTCTATGCACGTCGCTCACCTTTCAGCAAAGATACCCAAATAACTTTTCCCTTGTCGGAGGGTTTTCATATCAAAAGTTGTCTTCCAGCAAAGGGATTGCATGCAACGTCGCCATTATCGTATGGCTCTATGCACGTTAACCTCCTTTCAGCTAAGATACCCAAACATCTCCCTTGTCGGAGGGCTTTCATATCAAATGCTGTCCTTCAGCATAGGGATTGCACGCAACGCCGCCATTATCGTATGGCTTTACACACGTCCACCTTTCAGCAAAGATACCCAAACAACTTTTCCCTTGTCGGAGGGTTTTCATATCAAAAGTTGTCTTCCAGCAAAGGGATTGCACGCAACGTCGCCATTATCGTATGGCTCTATGCACGTTAACCTCCTTTCAGCTAAGATACCCAAACATCTCCCTCGTCGGAGGGCTTTCATATCAAATGCTGTCCTTCAGCATAGGGATTGCACGCAACGCCGCCATTATCGTATGGCTTTACACACGTCCACCTTTCAGCAAAGATACCCAAACAACTCTTCCCTCGTCGGAAGGTTTTCTAATCAAATGGTGTTTACCTTTCAACAAAGATACTGCACAGCAATGCCGGCCTAACGTAGGGGCATAACACGGCGCTCGCCTTATAGAGATTACGCATCACCAGGGGCCTCGACGGAGGCCCAAATCACAATCAAAAAAGGCTTCCTATTGCAAAGGCTTCCCACAACCATGCCAGAGATACCACAAATTTCATGTCAAATTCAGATGCTCACATCTAACTTTCTCCTCCTCCAGAATGAATGCCTAACACAAGATCCGGCTCATACCAAACTGGATCATCTCTTTTGGGGGTAGTATTCTACTCTCTCTTTTGGGGGTAGGCTGCTCGCCCCTGCCTCCTATCTCCGGCAGGATATGATGGTTCCGAGTAACAACTCCCTCGGACCGCCGGACGGGGCCTACGCCAAAGAGAGACATTACTTTTCTGTTCTACATTCATCAAATAAATGGCATCATAAACCTCACTCAAGCCTGCGTGTCTTCCCGATGGAAATGTGAGCGCAGCATAGTTTTAGCGGGAAGACTAGCAGCTGTACATCATCACACTATTAGCTGGGTAATTCCTAGCCAATCGCAGGTAAGCCATTGCTTTATAAGTCTGCTCCCAATCTATCACATTGTTGTTTCAGTGCGCTAAGATGGCAACCTCCACCACCCCACCACCACCAGTTGAGCCCCGTCCCACACGGGGGTAGGCTCCTCGCCCCTGCCTCCTATCTCCGGCAGGATATGATGGTTCCGAGTACAACTCCCTCGGACCGCCGGACGGGGCCTACGCCAAAGAGAGACATTACTTTTCTGTTCTACATTCATCAAATAAATGGCATCATAAACCTCACTCAAGCCTGTGTGTCTTCCCGATAGAAATGTATTTTATTATCAATGCTTTACTCATCTGCCACAAAAATATTATGCATTTTAATTATCTGAATTATATTTATAATATATAGTATATTTATAATGTTTAAATATAAATAAATAACTTTTTATATTCATATTCAACTATATTTTTAATTGTTGTTTTTTGAGGGGCTTTCTCAGCAAGTATATATGAGATTAACTGCGATGAATTAATTGGCATATCATGTGATTAATTTGATAAAAAATTATAAAGAATAACAGATAAATATATAAACTGAAAACAGAAGGTGGCATGCAAATATGCATCACATAGTGTTAAAAACTGCTTTATAAAATAAAATAATAAACAAGTATGATTATAATATTGGCCAAGAACTGAGAGCAGTGGCAACCGATGAATCTGCCAATTTTCCTTTTCACATCCAAAATTCAATTTGCACAGAAACTGTACTCTATGTAACAATAATTTTGTTAAATTACCAGAAGTTGCAGAATAGCTGAGTTGAGCCACAATAAAAGTGATTTAAAGACTAACAGTCGGCCAAATGAATGAAAGACAGAGTGGCCACATAAACCTCTCACACACATTAAACACATGTAGTACTACCATTCTGCTAAGAAGGAGACCAAAAGAGAATGATGTTTCTGCTCTGGAAAACACATCAACTGCAAAATGTATTAAGATTTTCTGTTATGCACATAGCATAATCCTTTACGGTTTCCATGGCAATTTGCATCCCAATGAAGCCATTTCTCAACAAACAGAATGCCAGTAATATTCAGAACACAAACACTATGTCGACACAGCCCTATTACAACAACAATGTATGTGAGCTGAGGCAGGTAAGTCAAAACAATGTTTAGATGAAGTAACCTAATAAAATCATTAGAGGAAAAACACAACAATAATGTGCTGCTCTGGTCTTATGCATCAACGTCTGTCATTGTGCAGAGGTCTCTGAATAAAGCATCAGGTGCATGTGTGTGGGAGGCGTAATTAGGGCTGTTTGTGATTTATAAAGTGAGTGTGCGATTAAAGTGTTTGTCATTTCGCTAGAGAGCGTGATTACGACTCTGGAATAAAATACAAGGGCAGAAGCTAAACAAGACCAGGTGAGTTCTGGCAGGTGACTCCAAGTCATTATGCACATTTACAAAAATGTATTTGTTTTAATAACCCAGTGTATGTTTGTGTCTCTGTGTGCATGTTCAAATAGGTAGGTCAAGAATATCTGACAGGAGAGAAAGGGAGATTTAAGCAGGGGTGTGTAAATTAAACAGGGCAGTAATTTAGTGCTGTGATGAGGCTGCTGCCCTGCAGGACATGCATTTAACTCACAGACATACACTTCTATCAAACACATCCATCCATCACCACATACACACACACACACACACACACACACACACACACACATCGCAGGCCAACAGCATCAGGGAGGGGAGAGGAGGGGGAATTAGTACTTGATACAGAAACAAATAATGTATCTAAGGAGTCATTTGTTGTTTTGAATGTGTAGGTCTATAATCGTGTACAAGTGTACCTGATATAGTGTTCCCACACTTCTTAACCAATGAATTTCACTGACTTTTTCATTTGTTAATGATCACTGGATGAGGATTTTCAAAAACATTAGAATTGAAATTGCACCAGAAATTATTTAGCAGAGATGGGTCACTTCTATTAAAATTAATGGGAGAAATTGGAATGCTCAACCAAAGAGCTCTGAGTACCCAATGGTCAAGGGATGTAGAAAGGAAGTCACTCCTTACAGTTAACAGAGCCAATTATCTTTTAGATACAGTCATCACCTGTCAATCAATTCTAGATTGTGCATGCGCATTAGTTATACAAGCCAGAAAAATTGTGTAATATGAGGTAAATAATTGCAATTTATGATACCAGCATTGTCAGATTTTATTGCCGACTTGAAATATGTTCTTTTGATCATAATATTGACGATATTTCTCCATTCAAGTAGACAGGAGCTGCACTGGCATGACGGAAATAGCATTCCAAAGATGGCCGACAATGGACTGACTTGCTAGAAAGACTTTGCACTCACAAAGAGCAATTTCTAGCTCATTAAATATGTTAAAGCTCACAATAACAAAAAAATAAAAATAAAAAAATAAATATATTACATTTATACACTCACCTAAAGGATTATTAGGAACACCCTACTAATACTGTGTTTGACCCCCTTTCACCTTCAGAACTGCATTAATTCTACGTGGCATTGATTCAACAAGGTGCTGAAAGCATTCTTTAGAAATGTTGGCCCATATTGATAGGATAGCATCTTGCAGTTGATGGAGATTTGTGGGATGCACATCCAGGCCACGAAGCTCCCGTTCCACCACATCCCAAAGATGCTCTATTGGGTTGAGATCTGGTGACTGTGGGGGCCATTTTAGTACAGTGAACTCATTGTCATGTTCAAAAAACCAATTTGAAATGATTCGAGCTTTGTGACATGGTGCATTATCCTGCTGGAAGTAGCCATCAGAGGATGGGTACATGGTGGCCATAAAGGGATGGACATAGTCAGAAACAATGCTCAGGTAGGCCGTGGCATTTAAACGATGCCCAATTGGCACTAAGGGGCCTAAAGTGTGCCAAGAAAACATCCCCCACACCATTACACCACCACCACCAGCCTGCACAGTGGTAACAAGGCATGATGGATCCATGTTCTCATTCTGTTTACGCCAAATTCTGACTCTACCATCTGAATGTCTCAACAGAAATCGAGACTCATCAGACCAGGCAACATTTTTCCAGTCTTCAACTGTCCAATTTTGGTGAGCTCTTGCAAATTGTAGCCTCTTTTTCCTATTTGTAGTGGAGATGAGTGGTACCCGGTGGGGTCTTCTGCTGTTGTAGCCCATCCGCCTCAAGGTTGTGCGTGTTGTGGCTTCACAAATGCTTTGCTGCATACCTCGGTTGTAATGAGTGGTTATTTCAGTCAAAGTTGCTCTTCTATCAGCTTGAATCAGTCGGCCCATTCTCCTCTGACCTCTAGCATCAACAAGGCATTTTCGCCCACAGGACTGCCGCATACTGGATGTTTTTCCCTTTTCACACCATTCTTTGTAAACCCTAGAAATGGTTGTGCGTGAAAATCCCAGTAACTGAGCAGATTGTGAAATACTCAGACCGGCCCGTCTGGCACCAACAACCATGCCACGCTCAAAATTGCTTAAATCACCTTTCTTTCCCATTCTGACATTCAGTTTGGAGTTCAGGAGATTGTCTTGACCAGGACCACACCCCTAAATGCATTGAAGCAACTGCCATGTGATTGGTTGATTAGATAATTGCATTAATGAGAAATTGAACAGGTGTTCCTAATAATCCTTTAGGTGAGTGTATATATATATATATATATATATATATATATATATATATATATATATATATATTCACTATAGAAAAGACTTTACTATGACATTTTAAAAGGAATACTGTCGTTCACCTCAATAGTAATCTCATCAAATGATGAGAGAATTATAATTTTTGATGGAACTATTCCTTTAAGATTGTATTTATCTGAACATGACTTTCCAGAGTTGAAAATATCCATTTCAAAATTCAATGACATTTCCATGACCATACTGATGATAGAAATCGCACGGCTCTTTAAAAAATAAAACTGGATATCACACCTCTAAATGCTTCCATCACGGCCCAGGAAATAAAAATGTTTATTCACAATCAGAACATAAAAAAGAGCAAAACAAACAAGGAACCTATAAATAAAGGGGACCTATTATACTAAATTCACTTTAACATTGTGTTTGAACATAAATGTGTGTTGGCAGTGTGTGTACACAACTGCCCTATAATGATAAAAATCCACCCAGTCCTTTTTTTTTTAAACCCCATTAATCATAAGCACTGTCTCAGAACAAGTCGTTTGCAGATTCTGTACAAAGTGACGTGACTTTGTACAGGCACTGCCCACGACTGTTGACGGACACTGCCAACGGACATGTTTGTTTGTGTGTGTTGTTTCATTACAGCGCATAGCGAACATTGTAATAGTATTTGTGTGTGTGTGTGTGTGTGTGTGTGTTGTTTCATTACAGCGCATAGCGAACATTGTAACAGTATTTGTGTGTGTGTGTGTTGCTCATCTATCGTTGCAAAACTGCTGAAAAAACTCTACAACAAATAAATACATTTAGCAAATAACCATTCGGAAACTTCTTGGTTCATTCTCAAAGTTGTTACTTGTGAAGGAGTCTCTCCCTCATCATTGTCTGACTCCGGTTCAAACTTATAGGGCTGAACACCACTAGTTTCGCTCCAGTCATACTGTGAATGATGTCTAGTTATCTGAAGCAGAGATGTCAAAACTTCGCCCTATTCTGGATACGGGGTGGGTAGCACCAGCTCATTTGCATTTAAAGACACACACACACAAAAATAGCTAATTTTATTCCCACCAAAAAATGGGCATATTCAACATGGTATAATAAATGATATGTAGGGTATTTTGAGCTGAAATTTCACAGACACATTCTGGGGACACCAAAGATTTAAATGACATCTTGTGAAAAGGGGCATAATAGGTGCCCTTTAAAATTATTTAACCTGTATCCAGCTGTAATGAATTTTAAATGAATGCTCCTCCATTATGGCACATACAGCGATTAAAGCAGAGGGTCAGGGGGGCAGGTTGTGTAACGGGAGAGTCGGCCCACACTGCTGAAGATGGATAAGTGGCTCACGGCTTTAGCAGACAGAGCTCCCGATTGAAAATGAGTAATGGATTTGCCAGGGTAAAGTGACGGCTATTCCGTTTATGCTCTGAGGGAAATCCTGCCCATTGGCGTGCAATCAAATGTGTATTTTATTCTATTTCTGGAGACACATGGGTGTAGGAATGGTCTTTTTAGGAGAGAACGGGTTTGTTGCAAATGCTGAATGATAAATGGAGCACTCAGGACTCTAGCTGCTAAGGACAGAGAGCATCTGGACAGCTGAAATAAATCAGCCCTTTACAGACATATTTACACTGGATCTGGTCCACTAGCCCAGCCAATGAGCAACTGGCCAGGACTGGCACGGTCCTGAACTGCTCACTCTGATTACACTCTCGGTCATCAGCAAGGCCACTCTCTCTGTCTGAAACTATAGCACAAATTCATCAAGCATTCAACAAACACAAGAAATTAGTGACAGGGATTTCCTGGGCATGACTTCTGCAGAACAGCTTGGAAAGCATGTCTGAGGCTATAGAGGGGTGAGCTACATACACCTCTCATGAGAGCCTGGATGAGCAAGTATGGAAGAGAAGGATGAGAAAAAGCTTTAAAGAAAGAGTGGATTAACACATCTATGGAAAACAACTTTCCAGAATAACCCAGATTCAAGGACAACAAATACTGTTTCCAAAACACTCATGAACACACAAACACATTTCTCTCATCCTCAAACAAGAGATTTCCAGAGGAGAATTATGGGTTGGTCACACTTGGCTTTGAACCTGCACATTTTTTCTAGACAACACAACAGACCAGGATATTATGTCATGTGGAAGAGCTTCTTGTGTAAGTAAATAATTAATCACAAATAATAAATAATCTTATATTAAAATTGTTACAAAATATTGTCACCCCACTATCCTATAACAAGAAACACAGCTCTGAAATATGTATTCATTGTATTGAGTCAAGAGGACAGTGTAGAACTATTTGATCTTCTATTGGTCACACGTCCTCTCGTCATTCACCGAACTTGAACATCCTATACCTAGCATAGCACAAAATTTCACTTCACATGAGCTTTCGTTTACGGTCTCATGCGTTCTGATACATTTGAATGGGAATGAATGGAGTACGAAGTTTAGTATGACTGCCCCTTTAGACAGGAGAAAGTATGTCACTGTGATAAACATGCTCATAAATGACAGACAACCAAAAGACACTTGATGTCAGTTGAAGTGGCTATTAATATCACAACACACAAACATTAGAGAAAGGAACAAAGACAAATACAAGATAATAGCAGAAATAGAGAAATTTAAGTTCAGTAATCTATCTGTTAGACATTATGGATATTAAGCTATATCACATTTGGAGTTTATCTCAAGAGTGCAGTTCAACATTTGATCCCACATTCAACACCCTAAACTACCCTCAATAACCAAAACAACAGCACTTCACCACAATGTTACAACTTAAATCCCATTTGACACCAAACCTGCACCGCACCAGTTAGACAGAGTGGTATGAGACTAAAATGTGTGTCCAAAAGTGGCTGAAAGTTTATGTAGGTTGGTATAGAGTAAGAGAAAAGCACTACTGCCCACCTTCTCATTCTAAAAGAACATTTGGCAATTCTGGATTGTCTTATTGCTCATGTGCTTCTTCTGACAAACACATATACTGGACACATACACCCAAAATAAGCAGCATCCACATGACTCGCATCAGCTTTGCTTAATACACTGAGCTCTATAGAATGCATTGACTTCTGTGCCACTGTGCACTTCAGTCAAGCTTTGTAATGTGGCCCTCAAGGTTCAAACAATTTCAAACTTGACCCCATTCCCGGTGACCTTTCGAAGGGATAGCTAATGATTACAGGGCAATATGCGAAGTATGTCTTTGCAATGACAGGTCTAACACCATAGTGATTTTCACACATACTTTCGATGTCTTTCAGAGTACAAAGCAACATGAAATATTAAAAAGCTGTCAAAATGGATGAAGAGACATTAAATGTCTCAATTCCTTTTTATTAAATTCTTAGCTCACTGTTTGCAAGCATCCAGAGACTGCAGTTATTTAACTAATATAAGTCCACTAAGAAGAACATCTAAAGTCCTTAATGAAAACGAGTCTTCTAATTATTATCTAAAATCAAAACAACAGCCAGGACATTTTTTCTCTTCAAAATTGAAGTCCAAATACACATTTACTGTGCACATCTCCCCCTTTCGTGCTGGAAAACTTGTAAAAATCACTCTTCCGTGATGCTTTCTGCAATGCTTGTCATGTGGAGGGCAAAGCAGCACTTGAAAAGTTTGTGTGGAAGTCACTTTAAGCATTCATTTTATTATATTGTAATTTAACAGATGATTTAACTTAACACCAAGAACACTTAATACCAAGGAGTTCTAAAAGCTTAATACAGGGACAATGTTCACTGAGCAAGCAGGAACTAAACCCCTTGCTCAAGGGTACATTGGCGATGGCCAACGATTTGAACCAACATAATTTCGGGTACTAGCCCAAAACAGTAATTCAGGCTACACACCCAAAATAAGAGGACTTAGTTTGGTCTTAGTCGTAAACACTAGCTTCAAAATTATACTATAGAATTTTAATATAGAAATATACTATTCTTCTAAAAAGAAAATCATCACTATCTGTGCTCAAACTACAGAGCAAGCAGATAAACAAATCCAAAGTCCAATACGATCTACAGCTTAAAACAGTACGCCAGGAGCTGATGCAGACAAACAATCTTTGTAAGGGTTCAAATGTGCGAAACCCTAGAAACAATTTTTCAAAACTGCTTTTCAATTCTGATTTCCAAACTACAAAATCAAAGTATTGAAATAAAATACACAAAATTAAGCATAAACACTAGCATGATTTTTGCCAAATCCTGCATTATGCAGGCTTACAGTACACTACACAGCTTTAATTAGAGTGGATCATCTTAATGCAAAACTGCTTTCACTGGGCACCACTAGATTCCTGATATTGGCTACCAAAGATGTGACAGTAAATGGCTGTGCTCTTCTTTTTATTAAATGTAGACATGTTATTGCAGCAATAACTTAATAAAGCAACTGCTGCTAGCATTTTGCACTACAGGCCCGCAACAAGATAGAGATATTCTATTTAATTTCCTTTACAGCCGTCAGCATATTAAATGTGTTGAGGCATTTTATGTAAAAAATACCCCAACTTGATTATCAGAAAAATGAATATTTATAGACTCAATGTTGCATTTTTGCATCACTGGCTTGATGCACGGCTATGTGTAAGTGTGCATGCACTGTTATCTCAAAGCTGCCCACACAACCATCACAAAAGCCCTTCAGCTGCTGATAATTTGCAGAGACATAAAACACCATAGTGCTACAATCAGCCCTGCAATGATAGTCTGAATTTAATTTGGGGTTTCCTAGTAACAATAATCCTCTCAAAGCAATGGATCCCAATGAGTTTGCATTTATGAGACCCACACAGGAGAAAACTTGGATGCACATTAAAACAATTTTACAAAACAAGGGGGAGAAAAGGGCAACAAAAATCATACCTATATATGACCTTGATCACAGACTCCTACACCTGCCTTTCTCTATCAAGTATGGGCTTTGGATTGCAAAAGAACTAGAACTGAATTAGTCCTGATGACAATTCTCCAGATTTAAATTAAAGCCAGTGAGTGCTGCCTTTCCAGCAAATGTACAAATAGCACTCAGCAATCAAGCAATATCACCTTCATCCAACTCAAAAACATGATTTCAAGAACTAACGCATCTGAGACGACAGGCAAAAACTGAGGATCTAAGTGCAGCTGTTTACTGAACAAAAAATTAAGAAGTCTCAGAACAAAGAAAAAACACAGGGAAGCTGTCACAGAGCATACCAAAACATGCAATAACTAACACTGGAAACAGGGAAACCAAGGACTTAAATACATAAAGGAACTAACAAGGGAATGAGGAACACCTGGGTAAACAATCAGGGAATGAGAACTAATCAGGGGAAACCAATCATAAAATAAAACTACAAAGGACTACAAGAACCAAACAGGAACTAAACTAAACTTCAACATAAGAGCACAAAAACAAAAGACAACAGAGAACATGACACATCACAGGCCTTGGAAATGTCTTGACTCTGATCTTCTCTTTTGGTCTTTATATAGAACAAAAGAAAGTACACAGGACTGTAGATTTAATCTCAACCAACAATCTAGAGGACAAGGGAAGAACTGCTGGAGAGAAAGAGAGATATGTCAACGTTTTCCTTCAGCCGAGACCACAATACTACATACAAGCACACCAATATACTCCAACAACTGGCCCATTCCTAATTACGCATTAATGAGCTGGATGGTGTCAATATGATAAATCAGTTGTGATGGTTTACATTTAGTGCAGGTAACAATTAAAGTGATTTATTACGCACAGCAGATGACTATGCATGGATGATGTAAAAGTTTTCTCGATAGGAGCATCCAGAGTCCACTGTGGTTTTATGAGGATTTGTCTACTGTCTCTGCAGGTTACCGAAAAACATCCTCTGCTTTAACAGTTACTTTTCTGAAAAGTCTTAAATGTTTTAATTGGTTCTGCAATTTTGTCTTTGCATAAGTTTTGGGTAAATGTAATAAACAAGCTAAAAAGTAAAAAGCACATTTAAAACAATGGCTATGAGTGGATGTCTGAGACAATTCGGCTAGTTAGGATTTAAAAGCTAACTGGTACTAAGAAGAGATCAGAAGCAAGGTCAACATTTTTGTTCTCTCAAAATGAGAGCAGGATAGAGAGAAAGCTGGAGCATAAAGGTTTAATGAATGATGAGAATGTACACCATGCACTGATATGACATCTTTACAAGGTTCAGGTCAAAGACCTGCAGTTAAATTACAGTCATCAAAGGGACACATGAGAAAAGGGATCTCACATTCAACTAAACTTCCATTACTGAGAATATCTAGACAGAGCTACGGGGCCTCAATCACCTACAGAGAAAATAATTACATTTCTCATACTCTCATCAAAAAAGAGGCTAAAAATTCATAACACATCCCATCTACACAAATCATTATCTTCAATACTGGAATCTGACAAGCTATTTTTAACAAGTACATTCAAATTCGAACAGATGAGTCCTTTTACCTATTTTTTAATAGAAAAAAGTTCTTAATATATAAGACTGTTTATACAAGATTATGTGATAATTAAGCTACATCACTTAATGAAAGTAGTACAAGCACATTATGGGAAAATTAAGTTTTTCTAACAATCAAACAAGACTGCTTAAAAATAATTATGGAGAAAGAAAGCATCATATAGGTCACCAAAAAGGTTCACAAACGCATACTTGAATTTAATTAACTACTACTGAGAGAGCACACCGCAATACTGCAATTGTTTTGATCTTAAGTGTTTTCACAAACAATGAGCTTCCACAAATTACAAATTAACTGTCAAAGTATTACTGCTGTGACTGCTGCACAAAATTAACTTTTATTAGGCCTAAAAATATATATATATCATCTTATTTCGAACACAATAATGCATATGAGTATCTTGTATTTGGGATTGGAGTGTTCTGATGTAGCAGAGGGAATATGTATATAATGGGAGGACAGAAAAATGCACTCAGGCCACTGTAGAGTGATGGTAGCTTGCTGGCCAGTGAAGAGGGCTTCTGACCAGGAGGTCAGTGTTCTGCTCAGCTGACACTATCCTCCTCTACCACTCACAGCTGTGTCCCATTTACTCCAGTAATGCTGTAGCGTATCTGACCCTGTGTGCACCATCTGACCATGTCTGCTCCATCAACTCTGATTACAAATGAAGAACATGAGTGTGTGAATGAGTTTTGTATATCTAAAAAGAATAGAAGACATAAAATAATAAAATCTGTGATCAATGTCGGATCAAATTTTGAATCTAAAGTCAACTGATCAAATGTGCAAATGATGGTCTTTTTATAAAGTCTGTAAAAAAATCTTGGTTTTCCATGTGCTTGATTTTTAATGACAGATTTTCTCATTTCTCTGTTCACAAAATGCAATCATGGTTCAAATCTGACTGTTAAGACTTTGATGACTAATAACTCATGCTGTCTGATGTCTGAGATGTACAAATAGGGATAAAAGGAGAAAAGAAAAACAAATAAAAAAATTACACAAATTACTTGTGTAAATCAAATACAAAGTTGGATGGCAAGACTGTATTAAGTATGTCAAACCACCATCTTTCTTTTGGGGTATTTAAAATGCTTTAAAATGAGAAACCCAAAAAATATTTTGCAAGATGTTTAAAGGTGGAGACTTTTACCAGGATAGTCAGAGCAAAGCCGGAGATTCTGCAAACCTTCAACAAGAACAATGGGGTTTTCCTAGGACTGCCCCCAATAGTTGACCAAACGTTAATCGGAGAGAAGAGTCTTTTGGTCAACCAAGTTTTGATTGGTCAGTTGGTCGTAGGAAAAAAATACTCTGCAGGAAACTGACAAACACCGGTATTACCACTGATTGCATGGGAAAACACATCATGTGTGTGAATAAATTCTATTTTGTTCCCTCCTTCATGATATACAGGTGCTGGTCATATAATTAGAATATCATCAAAAAGGTGATTTATTTCAGTAATTCCATTCAAAAAGTGAAACTTGTATAATATATACAGTACATTCATTCCACACAGACTGATATATTTCAAGTGTTCATTCCTTTTAATTTTGATGATTATAACTGACAACTAATGAAAACCCCAAAATCAGTATCTCAGAAAATTAGAATATTGTGAAAAGGTTCAATATTGTGCCACACTCTAATCAGCTAATTAACTCAAAACACCTGCAAAGGCCTTTAAATGGTCTCTCAGTCTAGTTCTGTAGGCTACACAATCATGGGGAAGACTGCTGACTTGACAGCTGTCCAAAAGACGACCACTGAGATCTTGCACAAGGAGGGCAAGACACAAAAGGTCATTGCTAAAGAGGCTGGCTGTTCACAGAGCTCTGTGTCCAAGTACATTAATAGAGAGGCGAAGGGAAGAAAAAGATGTGGTAGAAAAAAGTGTACAAGCAATAGGGATAACCGCTCCCTGGAGAGGATTGTGAAACAAAACCCATTCAAAAATGTGGGGGAGATTCACAAAGAGTGGACTGCAGCTGTAGTCAGTGCTTCAAGAACTACCACGCACAGACGTATGCAAGACATGGGTTTCAGCTGTCGCATTCCTTGTGTCAAGCCACTCTTGAACAAGACACAGCGTCAGAAGCGTCTCGCCTGGGCTAAAGACAAAAAGGACTGGACTGCTGCTGAGTGGTCCAAAGTTATGTTCTCTGATGAAAGTAAATTTTGCATTTCCTTTGGAAATCAAGGTCCCAGAGTCTGGAGGAAGAGAGGAGAGGCACAGAATCCACGTTGCTTGAAGTCCAGTGTAAAGTTTCCACAGTCAGTGATGGTTTGGGGTGCCATGTCATCTGCTGGTGTTGGTCCACTGTGTTTTCTGAGGTCCAAGGTAAACGCAACCGTCTACCAGGAAGTTTTAGAGCACTTCATGCTTCCTGCTGCTGACCAATTTTATGGAGATAAAGATTTCATTTTCCAATAGGACTTGGCACCTGCACACAGTGCCAAAGCTACCAGTACCTGGTTTAAGGACCATGGTATCCCTGTTCTTAATTGGCCAGCAAACTCGCCTGACCTTAACCCTATAGAAAATCTATGGGGTATTGTGAAGAGGAAGATGCGATACGCCAGACCCAACAATGCAGAAGAGCTGAAGGCCACTATCAGAGCAACCTGGGCTCTCATAACACCTGAGCAGTGCCACAGACTGACCGACTCCATGCCACGCCGCATTGCTGCAGTAATTCAGGCAAAAGGAGCCCCAACTATGTATTGAGTGCTGTACATGCTCATACTTTTCATGTCCATACTTTTCAGTTGGCCAACATTTCTAAAAATCCTTTTTTTGTATTGGTCTTAAGTAATATTCTAATTTTCAGAGATACTGAATTTGGGATTTTCATTAGTTGTCAGTTTTAATCATCACAATTAAATGAAATAAACATTTGAAATATATCAGTCTGTGTGTAATGAATGAATATAATATCCAAGTTTCACTTTTTGAATGGAATTACTGAAATAAATCAACTTTTTGATGATATTCTAATTATATGACCAGCACCTGTATATACTGTGTGTGTGTGTGTGTGTGTGTATATATACACACACACATATATATATATATATATATATATATATATATATATATATACACTACCGTTCAAAAGTTTGGGGTCACATTGAAATGTCCTTATTTTTGAAGGAAAAGCACTGTACTTTTCAATGAAGACAACTTTAAACTAGTCTTAACTTTGAAGAAATACACTCTATACATTGCTAATGTGGTAAATGACTATTCTAGCTGCAAATGTCTGGTTTTTGGTGCAATATGTACATAGATGTATAGAGGCCCATTTCCAGCAACTATCACTCCAGTGTTCTAATGGTACAATGTGTTTGCTCATTGGCTCAGAAGGCTAATTGATGATTAGAAAACCCTTGTGCAATCATGTTCACACATCTGAAAACAGTTTAGGTCGTTACAGAAGCTACAAAACTGACCTTCCTTTGAGCAGATTGAGTTTCTGGAGCATCACATTTGTGGGGTCAATTAAACGCTCAAAATGGCCAGAAAAAGAGAACTTTCATCTGAAACTCGACAGTCTATTCTTGTCCTTAGAAATGAAGGCTATTCCATGCGAGACATTGCTAAGAAATTGAAGATTTCCTACAACGGTGTGTACTACTCCCTTCAGAGGACAGCACAAACAGGCTCTAACCAGAGTAGAAAAAGAAGTGGGAGGCCGCGTTGCACAACTGAGCAAGAAGATAAGTACATTAGAGTCTCTAGTTTGAGAAACAGACGCCTCACAGGTCCCCAACTGGCATCTTCATTAAATAGTACCCGCAAAACACCAGTGTCAACATGTACAGTGAAGAGGCGGCTGCGGGATTCTGGGCTTCAGGGCAGAGTGGCAAAGAAAAAGCCATATCTGAGACTGGCCAATAAAAGAAAAAGATTAAGATGGGCAAAAGAACACAGACATTGGACAGAGGAAGACTGGAAAAAAGTGTTGTGGACAGATGAATCCAAGTTTGAGGTGTTTGGATCACAAAGAAGAACGTTTGTGAGACGCAGAACAAATGAAAAGATGCTGGAAGAATGCCTGACGCCATCTGTTAAGCATGGTGGAGGTAATATAATGGTCTGGGGTTGCTTTGGTGCTGGTAAGGTGGGAGATTTGTACAGGGTAAAAGGGATTCTGAATAAGGAAGGCTATCACTCCATTTTGCAACGCCATGCCATACCCAGTGGACAGCGCTTGATTGGAGCCAATTTCATCCTACAACAGGACAATGACCCTAAACACACATCCAAATTGTGCAAGAACCATTTAGAGCAGAAGCAGGCAGCTGGTATTCTATCGGTAATGGAGTGGCCAGCGCAGTCACCAGATCTGAACCCCATTGAGCTGTTGTGGGAGCAGCTTGACCGTATGGTACGCAAGAAGTGCCCATCCAACCAATCCAACTTGTGGGAGCTGCTTCTGGAAGCGTGGGGTGCAATTTCTCCAGATTACCTCAACAAATTAACAGCTAGAATGCCAAAGGTCTGCAATGCTGTAATTGCTGCAAATGGAGGATTCTTTGACGAAAGCAAAGTTTGATGTAAAAAAAATCTTATTTCAAATACAAATCATTATTTCTAACCTTGTCAATGTCTTGACTCTATTTTCTATTCATTTCACAACGTATGGTGGTGAATAAGTGTGACTTTTCAGGAAAACACAAAATTGTTTGGGTGACCCCAAACTTTTGAACGGTAGTGTGTATATATATATATATATATATATATATATGCATAAAACTTAAACTCTATTAAACAAATTTACAAAAATCAAAAAATCAAATACATTTCTAAATTCAAATTGCACTCCAAATGAAACAACAACAAAAAACAATTAAAATAATTAAGTCTGTATACATACATATATATATATACACATCCATCTAAACATGCAGGCGGAAAATTACTTACACAAATGAACATTTATAAAACATTTATAAATGTAAAAATAATAATTATAATTATGATAATAATAACTGAAATATAAATCATGGTTCAGGGTGAATGTGTTTTTTTATTATTTTACAGGCTGCAGAGTTGAGTTCACAATAAACTGCTCTGTGGAAATAAAGTGACCTGAACTCAAAACACCTCCTGAGCTGAGATGTCTGAGGACATCTACAGCTCTCATAGATGACACTATTCTAGCAACCTAAAAAGTTAGAAGACAGGAACAAAGATAGAGTGAGAACCTTTTACATGCATGTGTTCTGCTAGACTGCATGCATCCGAACAAACATACATGCGCATAGATGGCTTTTCTGTCATCTGTTCTTAATAATATAATAAAGTGTGATTCTTCAAGCGTGTGTCTACGGGCAAATTATCTTAATATTAATTTGATAATAATAATGTAGAACAGTGTTACTAATAACATTCTTTCTCAGCCCTGAAACTCAAACCATTTTCGGATGCCCCACTAATACATATAAGTAATTAAATTAATATCATAAACATGCGACTAGTCGACTAATGGCTTAAACTAACGACTACTAGTCAACTAGAAAAATCATTGGTCGGGGGCAGCCCTACAAATTCCAGAGCATGAATTTCAAACAATCCAGAATGGCACACTTGCTTTTAGGCAGAGCTTATAACTGTCATGTGAAAGTTGTCCAGCTAGATGAGATCTATATGTGTATAAAGTTTGGTGACTGTAGCTCAAAAGGGATGTGCTACAGAACACCCACGAACAGGCCCATGTTCTAGGTGGTGCTGCAGAGCCCCCCCTGCATGACCCCCCAGCAACTCTGCCAAGCCCTAATGGCCAACGTGATGTGTGAGCAAACTTTCAAGAGTTTTCACGCATGTTATTCCCCCAAAAGTAGCGAAAACCTTAAAAAGAAGTGTAATAATAATAAGAAGAAGAATAAACTTTAGAAGAACAATAGGTCCTTGCACTTTCAGTGCTTGGGCCCTAATAATAATAATACTTGTGAGAAAACATTCCAAAAACGATAGGGCTTTAGCGCCTCTCGGCCTGCATCTTCAGTGCTCGGGCCTTAATAATAATAATCCTTAGAAGAATAATAGGGCCTTTGCACATTCAGTGCTTGGGCCCTAATTATTTAATACATTAATGGGAAAACGAGCCAAATTTAATCTTGACATGGTCAAAGGCATCAGCTACTGGCGATCACTCTGACCATCGTCGATCCCAGAGATCATCGTCTGTCAGCACAACCCTACTGTGCATTTCTCTCTATAAATTAACAAAATGTTCAGATAGTCTCCTTGCTAGTTTTTTGGACACATTCAGAATCATTACCGCTTTTGCCGGTGTCGCTGAGGCTCGTTTCATGCGTGCGCTTGTACAATGTATATTTTAAAGGTTTCTTATTTCTCTGAAATGTAGAACAGTGTTAGCAATGTTACTGATAACATTCTTTCTCAGTCCTGGAACTCAAACCATTTTCTGATGCCCCCCAAAAAACATATATTTAAGTAATTAAATTAATATAATTCGACTAATGGCTTAAACTAACTAACTAACTTAAACTTTCCTAGTCGACTAGGAAAATCTTTGGTCGAGGGCAGCCCTAGTTTTCCAAAATAATCCTGTGTGTTTGAATAGCTTCAACAAATATTCCAACAAACATTTAGTGTCCTCTGATTGAACCAGACTTGAAATGCACTAGGTTGTACTTTTTCATTCATGATTTGCATTGTGCTCTTCTGTATTATTTTTGTGTTGCATTTAAGACTATATCCCCAGTGCAGTCTGTATCCGATTTATTGTACTGTCTGTGGCAGATCTGTGAATGTATGAATTATTGGTCTCTGATAGAACTGACCAATATAACTCCTCATCAAGACTGTAACGTCTGGGTTTAGAGATAAGTAAAGGTCAAGCAGAATTTTATAATGATTAACTTTTTTTATTCTAACTTTCTTCACACCAGTAAAAAACACAAACACAGCATTCACAATACAAATTTTCTACTCTATATCTGGCAGTGTGCACATGCCCGAAGGGATGCCAACCTTTGTTTTCTGAGATATTAAAGATTCTCACAGGCTTAACAGATGTTAGTGCCTAAGTGCTGCCAGGTGTGAGATCAAACCCAGATAACAAGAATCGCTCGGCAATCTTGTAATCAGCCCTGGGAAATTGCCAAGAGCTTCCAGTAACACACAATGACAGAGGGAAAGAAAGAGAGAGGCGGGGAAGAAAACGACTCCTAAATTGTGGCCAATTTTCTCTTCTCTCTATGGCATCTGCCCTCCATCCGCTGCACTCTTGCACTCAGTGGAGTGCACACACCTACCTTTCTCTCCAGCTACTCTTTCACAGTGCAGCCTTTTCCATAGCTCCGATTCCCTCAACACTGTGGGGTACTGAAGCATTTTTGTGTTTCTGAATGGGTGGATGGACGCATGGCAAATATTAAATCTCAGAAGGAACATTAATGTGCCTTACTGAAAATGCCACACAAGACATAATAGATTATATGACAGCCTATTTGTCATTATTAGTTTTGATACTGCCCTTCAAACACGTACCATTACTGATCTCAGGCAAATCGAATTTGGTGAAGTCCCACCACTGCAGACGATAGGTGGTGTTAGCGATGTTGCTGGCCACTGCTGATTGACCGTCCCCAATAACAGCACCTTAAAAGACACAAGAAGAATATCAGACACATATTAGCTATTGACCAATGTGGGTTTTTAATGTCCAATGCCGATATCTAGAGAGCAAGATGGACTATTTACCCATATAATGCTGATACATATAAATATTGTAAAATTTGATATGATAATAAACATGTAGATAGAATTGCTCAAAAATTACATTAACTTTTATTTAGAATTTTAATTACAAAACAGATTTATGAATTAAAGATCTGTAATAGTTTTGTTTAGATGGTTTTATTTGATATTTGCCTTTTTATCATCATTAGACATTTAAAGTCAGTTAACACGATGGAACAAAACAACAAAAATAACTTTGGTTGTTTACATGTCTCAAACAGCTTCTTCACATGCAAACAGCCGATTTATTTGGCCGATGCCAATAATTAAAAAAATACCGAAATATTGATCTCTGCAATATCAGTTGACCACTATCACATATTACAATGACACAACAATTTCAACAAATAAATAAATCATAGAAAAAACACGCACCACCAAAACATTTTGATAAAGTTGCACGACTAAAAAAGATATCTATGAAAGCACACACTAAATTCGGCACACTGTTGCTCAAAAATCAATTTAATAAGTTCACCAAGAGACACCCTTTTCTCACCCTTTTCTCCCCAATTTGGAATGCCCAATTCTCAATGCAATCTAAGTCCTCGTGGTGGCTTAGTGACTTGCCTCAATCCGGGTGGTGGAGGATGAATCTCAGTTGCCTACAAGTCTAATGAATGAAATGCAGCTTGAAATGTCACAATTGTGAACTAACTTTATTGATTTAGGAGCAACATTGTGCTATTTTAAAATAAGGCATGGTCCTTATATCTAACCATAATAACAGCACCAGTTTACAAGTACAAAGTATATTTTGTTATATTTGACTAAAGAGGCTTTCTGCATTGTGTTGTGGTTTAAAGGGTCCCTAAGTGCAACCCAAGACCTGTACACACAAGCAGAACACAGGCAAATTAATAATACTGGCCCAACTAATACAGGCCAAATAATTCACTGTCTATACTTGTTGCCACGTTCAAATTAAGGGATAAAAATCAGCCATAAAAATGAAACTCATTTTAATAAATCTGCAAATTGCCTTGTGCATCTGATCTAAACAATAACAACTAAGTGTACTTTTGCCTCAGGAATCTCATCTATTCTGAACCAGCCGATAGCTTATTCTGTGAAGAGTGCACTAATGGTTATATAAACTATTTTACTCTCTGGGCACTTAGCAAATCAGACAAACACAGCACTGAATTTAATACAGGTCCCTGCATGCAACATAACTGTTCTGAGAAGTAAACAAGGAAACGTCAGGCTGTCCTCTTCAACACTCAGCCCTGTCACAATAATTACAGAAGGGAGGAGGGAAGGCTTTGACCAAACAGTATACTAAGAGGTCCATTTGCCAGTAGAGGGTTGATCCTGGGACAGGCTAGCAGATTATATTTGCCTCTTATAACCTGGACCCAAGGAGACATAATGCAGAAATAAATATCTATTACACAGCTTCTCCCTGCACTCTGTTGTCTGCCCATTACAGCCCACAGACACCCAGGTGCAGCGAGCTGGCATTCAGACAGAGCTTCCAGGAGCTGCTCTAACAGCTATGGACTAATGAGCTGGAGAGCTCCTCTCGCAATAACAGACCCTTTGGGAACCACAATGCTATTGACTCTACAACTTATACCAAAATTCAACACATCAGAAAGTGATGCGTCTGTAAACCGAGACCAGTCTAGCTAAAAGCTCACTACAAGTTACTATAAATAACGTACAATATGAAGAATCAAAGTTCCTCTCCAGAGCAAAAAGACCATTTATTGAAACTACTGCAAAAACAATTAATTCTGCAACTTTCTAGCATCAGACAGATTAAATCCTTAGAAGTTTTGGAACACACAAGACTGCCTACATTTACACATCAACAAAACATTTCCAGTATTTAGAAACATGGGTTTCCCAGTCACAGTGACTTATTACAAAAGAAATAGGCCAGACAATTTCATTTTAAATAATATTACTTATGCTGTTTAGGCTGTTATGGAAGGATGGGGGAGTTAGAAAATATATAGGACTAAACAGCAAACACAGCTCATCAGTATAAGAGCAGCACAGCAATGAAGGTCATTTAACATGTGAAGCGGGTGTGTCTATATTAGACTTAAAGGTACAGCAGCAAAAAAAAAAAAAAAAGGGTCAGAGAAAGGGTGGAAAATGGTAATAAAAACTAAAGTGTGACCTCAGGGGAAAAACTTAAAAAGAATATATGATATGACCCCATTAGCAAAAAGCATAGATTCCTAGCATGACAATTCAGAGAGTACTTATCCATAGCAAAACCGTGCACAGTTCACAACCTTTGAAGCACAAGACCTGTTATAAAGTTTCAGCTATACTGACAGGGACATTATGCAAGACAAATGATACAGGAAGCAAGCTTTTAAAAGGGGGCTTGGTGATGGATAGAATGGTAATGATGAGTACTTCTACTGAAACTGAAACCTTCCACCTTCTATATCCTTTCATTGCACTGGTCAACAACAGGCAAATCAAAGAGAAATTACACTATAAAAGTAATTAGCTGAATGAAGTGTGAAAACCTGTTTGACACCAATTCATCTTTTGAAAGCAAATGATCACTCTCTTTACTGCAGCTAGGTCCTAATTTAGAGATGTTTGGAGGAGTGGGGAAGAACAGATGAAGAACAGACAGTTTACAAGAATAAACTTTTGGAAGCGTCATGTGCCTGAGTTGAATTTAATAAAGTGGACAGAGGTTGCAGGGCCACTGGGGGCTACATTAATTTATGTAGTCATTTATATTAGACTTACATAGATTAAACAAATTATAAAATGAAATAGGCAAGCATGAAGTAGTACTTCAAAACACCTGGTTCAAATGTTCCCTTCCAGAGAAGAGCATTTTCCCTTCCTGTGAACCTTAACAATTTGTATAGTACATAAACAGTAAAAAGGATAACATTTCCGAGTTGATATGTGACCTGCTCCATCATTTTGAGCCACTTTGGCCCAAAACACATTTAGAGTTTTATGCACCAAAATTAGATATACTAATTCAATTGTTTGCTGATCAAATTATTTAAATGTGTTTCTCGGACAAAGTGACTCAAAATGATGGAGCAGGACATACTGTATGTCCAAGGTAAGTAAAATTTTTATGTCTTTCCATAAGCCAATATAACAATACTAATGCTACAGTGATTTGAAATTTATTCAGAACAAGAATAATTATTGCTTGTTATTTAAAAAAAAAAAAAAAAAAGAACATTCTTTGCATTGGACAAAATTAACCTAGAAAATTTGCCAAAAATAAATAAATATATAAAACCACCAAAGGGGATCTTTAAACAATTCACTTTGTACAATGTTACAACAATGTCAATGTTACTCAGACTTGGCAAAGTTTCACTCAGATTTATATCTTTTCACAAGATGTCATTTAAATCTTTGGTGTCCCCATAATGTGTCTGACGTTTCAGCTCAAAATACCCTACATATCATTTATTATACCATGTTGAAAATGCCCATTTTTGTGTGGGAATAAAAACGAGCTGTTTTTGTGTGTGTGTCTTTAAATGCAAATGAGCTTGTGCTACCCACCCCGTATCCAGAATAGGGCGAAGTTTTGACATCTCTGCTTCAGATAACTAGACATCATTCACAGTATGACTGGAGCGAAACTAGTGGTGTTCAGCCCTATAAGTTTGAACCGGAGTCAGACAATGATGAGGGAGAGACTCCTTCACAAGTAACAACTTTGAGAATGAACCAAGAAGTTTCCGAATGGTTATTTGCTAAATGTATTTATTTGTTGTAGAGTTTTTTCAGCAGTTTTGCAACAACGTTCAATATGCGCTATAACAATACAACACACACAAACAAACTTGTCTGTCGGCAGTGTCCGTCAACAGTCGTGGGCAGTGCCTGTACAAAGTGACTGCAAACGGCTTGTTCTGAGACAGTGCTTATGATTAATGGGGTTTAAAAAAAAAAGGACTGGGTGGATTTTTATCATTAGAGGGTGGTTGTGTACACACACTGCCAACACACATTTATGTTCAAATGTTTTGAATTTTGCAAAATTATCCTCTTTAAGGCTTCAATAAGTAGACCTCCCTAAAAGAGGGAAAGTGAGAGTGTATTTTTTAAGGTGGTTGTTCTGTCAGGTGTAGTTCAGAGAGGAGAGAGTTCTCCACAGGTGGCTAAACAGCAGAGATTCAGAGACACATTTATACACACATACCATCTCAACTTGTCATAAAAAACTCTGATGTCTCAGCCAAACACTCATTCATTCATCTCACAATTGTCGTGTCAGACGATAAAATGGCTCATTGTTATACAAGGCAATTGCTCTGGGAGATATTTTGAAAATTTGGTTGATTAGTTTAACAGAGTCTTGGCAGGATCGGCACTTTCTGCCCTGCTGGCTGATTAAACTTCTGCTCACCACCAATTTCAGTCTCAACACTCAGGCTCAGGTAGTTAGCACAGATTAGGTCAGGTCTGCACCTTTCCACACAGAGTAGGAAAGCTGTTAAAGCTGTTAACTAGTCTCCATTCCAGCTGGCATGAGCACTGCAATGTTGTCTGGATATGGTTCAATAGCCCAGCGTGTCTTAATGCTCTGTCATCTGGATATGTTTTGATTGCATGAACAACAGATCTAACAGCCTGCATCCTCTTTTACTTTACCCAGAGGCTGTTGCTGAGTGTCGAAGGAATGAAACGGCAATATCGTTTGAAAATGGAGAACCTTAATTGAAATATCAACTCATTAAATATGTTATCAAATTAAATATGTTGACACTTCAGTCAGGAAAATCCTCGGATATGCCACCCACCAAAGCTTTTAGAACAAATGCATCCATCAAATGTGTTTAAGAAATGTTTGTGATTATATGATTTGCTAGAGAACACATTTAAACATGTAGATTTTGTTCAGAATGGCATACTTTTATTCTCTTATTCGCATTAAAATACCAACATAACCTAATATATTGAAACTGTCACATTGACCACTCTTTTCAATGTGATGAATGAACCAGAATTAATAGCTGCAATCGTTATCATCTTCTTGACTCATTATTTGATCAGACTACAAAGAGGAATGTCACCTCTATTTTTCAAAGCATGCTCACAATGCCAAAGCCAATTGTAGTCCGATTAATATGTATAAATGCTGGACGAATGCAAGCTACAAATGAATTAGGTCTATTGGTCTGACTTCACAAAAATAAGACTGGTAAGATTTCAGCACAACTTAAAGCATTTACATGACATTTTAAAAAGACAAATTATTTAGTCCAACTGAATTCAAACTTTTCAAGTGCATGTTAACATTCTGATTTTTAACAAAAACATTTTTTATAAAAAAGTAAAATAACCACATTTACTTCAATAATAATTAAACATACATGATAATGTCATGTGAATACTTTGTAGCATACCATTGCTTGAATTTTTTATTGATGCATAATAGGCTCTGTTTCACATACTATATCCAAGTATTCAAAGCAAGTATTCCATTCCAAACATAGCTCTTGTCTCGCTCAACAGCACTCACTATCAGAAACCCCTCACACACATAAGGGAAATTCTTCGGGTATGTGACCCCTGACCCCTATATTGTATGTTTTGCCATTGAAAGAATAAAGAGCAGCTCAGAGGCATTACTGATGCTGCACCTTTCAAAAACGGGTCACTACCTGGAGCTGTCCAGAAAGACAGAGACAAGGAACAAGAGAAAAAGGGAGAGGGAGAAAGAGACCTCACCTGAACTCTCCATAGACTCAGCTGTGTTTTAAGAGTGGCTCTACTGGGCCTATTAAGGAAAGCTTACCCAAGGGAATCTTTGTATGGCATGTGGTGTATGTGCTAAACAAGGCCATTGTATGTGTCTTGTACAACTAAGGGCGATTACCAAGAAAAGCACATTTCTTCATAAGAAACAATAACTATTTATAGCAGTGTTTTCCAATACGGTCAAAATTTCATTCACACACCAAAACGTAAATAACCAATTTGTCCAAGCAGCAGAATCCTGTCATATGCTTCATAAATACAGCCTCTTCAGCACTAACCCAACAGAGCAGAAGAGAGAGTGAGAGAGAGAGAGAGAGAGAGAGAGAGAGAGAGAGAGAGAGAGAGAGAGAGAGAGAGAGAGAGAGAGAGAGTCCGGTGAAAGGACCTTTCCATTAAAGTTAATCGGGTCTGTGCTGCAGTTTTTCATGCTCTGAAAAGTCCATATAAACTGGGTTTCACTCTGACAATGAAAGCCAGAGGGATCTGATAGGCCTGCAGTGCTGGGTGGAGCAGGACTGAATGGATCAGAGTTGGGCTGCATTAGAGAGGGTCACTGTACTCCATCACAACCCCTTCATTTATTAGCCACTACATCCTAAAACCCTCTGGCTTTACCACAGTTCTGATCTGTAGTTAAATACACATACTGACATATATTGATGTACCCTTTCAAAGGAAATGTCCAGAACATATGCACGGTTTTGTTTAGGCTCCAAAAATACATTTTTGGTATCTGACATAATAAAATCTCGGGTTGACGTGCACATGGCTTTGCAATGAGAAATGAAACCGAGCTCTGAGCATGAGAACAGATTATGTACTCTGAACATATTTTGAGCCAATAGATAGATGTGACCACACATTAACTGAATTTTATAATGCACCATGTTGCCTCAAACCTTGTAAAATGGGCTTGTGACACTTAAAATTGTTACCTCACGATCTTTTTTAATCCTGGGTAAAGGTAATCCTCATCTTCAAAGTTTTACACTGTTCAAACCCTGATTTAGCAATTAATCCTAAGTAGTCAGGTTTCAAAATTTCACACAGTACATTTGTAAATCCTGGGTTAACATTATTTAATTCAATGTTAATAACATGAATTGAACAAGTACAGCATGGGACGAGCATGTAACCCATTTCAATATCTTGGAAATGTTGCCACGTATATTTACTCTGGTGAAGTCTTCTGAAACATAGTAGAAAAATAATTATGTTGCAAAAGCTGTGCTAGCCCTGCTCTGAAGCAAGGCTTCATTACTCATGGTTAAAAGTGGTCCTGACCCAGGGTTAAGCATAATGTGAAAAGACGTTAATGTTTATAATATTGCAATTTGGCTTGAACTGGGTTACAGCACTTTAAACGTGGATTTTTAAGTGCAAAGAATGATCTTTGATCCTTATGCTGCTTGGCAACAGTGAAGAGCCAACTGTTAGGCTAGTAAATTAAATTCTTATATTGAACATTGGTGTCTTACATCATATTGCTGTTGCCACAGTTTATGTACACTCACGTGACTTATTGCTTTATTACTGCTGTATTTCACTGTGACATCAGAACTTTTAAAGGTGCACTCTGTAATTTTCCCCATTAAAAAAGTTGTATTCCTAAACAAATGAATTTTAATTATAATACATATGTATAAAATTGCTCACAAGAGATGAGGACTCTAGTTATATTAGTAACCTTATAAAAGCTGTTTTACTCTACATGGGGAGGGGCACCCTCATGGGGGCTACCATTTTAGAATCACATGACGAGCTGAATACTACTGGCTTAATCTCAGTAACCATCTTGTTATTGGACACTTTCACTCTTGGATTAAGTTAATCATGGCTGATTGTGAATAGTGAATTTCTACAATGGTATCTGTAAGTGCAAACTATTGATTTTGAATGATGCTGCATCCACACCACTAGGTGTCACTGTAAGTCCAAAATGACACAAGCAAAAAGAGTGCACTTTAAAACACTTCAATGAAATAACATTCATAAAACTGGGGAGAGAGTGAGAGATATGGAATTCTGGGCATATGAAAAGTTGCATCAGAGTAAGTGAGTGTACTAACTGTGTACTTATAAACTGTGGGGCTTATATAAATTTGTCTGAGAGTATTTAGTGAAGGAGAACGCTTGGAAGGGGGTTGGGGGTGATTCTAGTAATTGCAGTCAATTTGGATGTTTGCCCTGGAGTTCACAGTAACTGCCCCCTCTCACCTCTCATCTTAGAACAATGGCCAATCATATTTTTAAGGCTATGCAACTTTGCTATCCGACACTGAAATCTAATAGTGCCAAATAACAAGCTATACTTGTGAACTCTTATCTAAAATCTGATTCTTGGATGTTGTGTATTGTAATTCTCTATTTAGATACCAAAAATTCAATATGATTATAGTTTGCCCTCAGTGTACTTGACAATTACTGAAATCTAAAAGTTGTAATGTCACAATAAATTGTAGTAATTCATCTTATCACACAAAAACCTGCCAGAAACCTGTAACAACTGTTCCAGCATTGAAATGTGCATGTATTACATCAGAGCTGCATTTTACAGACTGAACGAATGATGCTCTGTTAAGTGAAGCTGTGATGCTCTTTTCTGTGTCAGCTGGATAGAGTTTGGAGAGGGGCATTTCTGAACCTCATCTCACACACTGCAATTAGTGTGGGCTGAAGATACCTCTCTGTGTGGGAGAGAGGAAGAGGGAGGGAGAGAGGGAGTGAGAGAGAAAGATAGAGAGAGAGAGAGAGAGAGAGAGAGAGAGAGAGTCCTTGTGTGCAAAAGCAGCAAATTGTTTTGTAGAAAATTGCATTGTGTTGATTTGGAGAGTCGTATCTTTGATGTTACAAGGATGTCTGCACATGAAAACACTCAAAAGAGAAAGTAGTTGTAACATCAGTACAACTTTTTTTTTAAGTCTCTTCAGTATTAGCAGTACTGGCATAAACAAACAATGTCTGGATATTTACATTCAATCTCCATCTGTTTTTTCCGTACTTTTAGAAGTTGTTGACTATAGGTGGCAAAGATGTTCAGTGGCATATCAGATGCAACTGGCATCTGGTTGAGACATTTTTCAATAAATAACCCTGTGCTGTATAATTTGCCCATACTTTGCTTTACTTTTGGGCTCTTTGGAGTCCGTCTGAAACGCAAGCTGCATCTCATGTTACTTCCCATTAGATAACACGAACATTCGACAGCGACAATACTTGTCAACCTTGTTGATAATGTTAACTTTTCATTCCAGCCCTAATGCTAAATAACTACTTTTGTGTAAGACAGAAAAAATCTTATGTGTTTGAAGCAAAACAAGTATGAATACATAATGAACTATCTCTTTAATGCAGCAAAGTCAAAGATAATTCGACTGTAGCAAAAGAGCTCTGCTGAGAGCCCTCCTAGCCAAAATAGCACAGCGAGTGGGCGAATTAGTGCTCGTCATCGACCTTACACAGGACATTACACAAACATTTTTGGGAAGTTTCAAACATAACAAAACCTTCAACGAGTTTACGACCCATCTAATATTAGATAACTTCCGTAGCATTAGAGGGCGAACATACCTGCGAGGACTCTGTTGACGGATGAGTGTGTTGCCAGGCCTGGCTGCCCTCTCTCATGGAAGATTCCAGCATATGGCAAAAACTCAGGGAGGAGGAACCGTCTGAGAGCGAGAAAGTGAAATACTATGAGAAAGGCTTATTCAAGATTTGAGGTTGTATAACACATTAGAATGCATTTCTGTGGAATAAACATACTAACAATGTCCTCTTCTTACCTAGGGACAAAGTGACCAAGGGAGGGGGCAGACATACGTGCATTACGGTGAGCCCAATGTCTGCTTCCATTGTCCCTAAACAGAAACACACATATGCAGAACAACAATCAGCAACAATAATCAATAGGTCAGTACAACCTGCTTAAAATAATTTGTCTGTTGTAATTATGTAAAGTTGAGTCAAAGTTTGAAAACACTTAAATCTACCCCATAACTAGAGCAAATGTCTCTCCAATCACTTCTCAGATGAGTGAGAACATTAATACGCTTACAAGGTAAGAGTGGGAATGATTGATAGACAGAAAAGAGGACATTTATGGTAGATATAAATATTAATATGAAGGCTAACTGAAAGACTGATGGGTTTCGTAAGTATTCTGATGAATATGGATCTGTGGTCCCAAGCGGCAGTGAATGCTGAACTCTTCAGCCAGCGGGTGGAATTATTCATCAGCTCAGAGGAGGGCATCTAATCCGTGCCAATAAAAAAAGAGAAAGAGCAGGGCATAGGGGATGCGTGGTTTGGAGTGGAGAGAAAAGCTTATATTGAACTAGTGGAGGAGTTGGAGGGATGGAAAGAGAGAAATGTTTTGGTGTGTTAATGGTCCCGTCAATGGAAGCTCTTAACACAGCCCTGAACGCAGACCTCTGCCTGCTTCGTAAAACACATATTTGCATATTTAAAATGTGTTGGGACTTCATAGTCACTTAAATAATAACGTATTGCTCAGAGAGGGTGTTGTTTTTTATATTACTGAAAATGAGATGGAACGGGAAGTGTGATTTTATAATAATCTACTGGAAAAAGTTTTCTTGAACTGAAAACAAAAAGGCACAGCACAAAAAATAGTGCTGAGAAATACCGCACTTGTGCGAGATGCTGAAATGAACAGCAAGACGCAGTTCAGTGGTCAAAGTCATTGCCTAGCACTGCATGGGAAAAGAAATGGAAGAAAAATGTGTTCTGTGTGAACAGCCCCAGAGTAAATGCAACAAATATTCTATTAGAAAACGCAACAGAGTAGAAGAAATATTCTTTCCTGACTTATAAAATACAATTGTGCAGTAGACAAGAAAAAAAGCAGTGAGCACACAGCAGCACATTACTCTGTCTCATCTGAATCAGACAAAGAGCATTTCAATCCAAGATGAAATGCTCATATCATGTGTAGGTAGGTGCTAGGGGCAAATATGATAAAATTGTTGGCAAGCTCAATAGCAGGGTTGTTGAAAAGCAGAAGTGATAAGATTCTGGCATTTAGAGCCTTGCTTGTATGTTTGTTGGGTTGCCTAGCAACAAAAGAGAAAAATAAATCCATAGAGATTTTTGGGCACGGATTTGAGCAGGTAGGATTCAGGAACAATCACCTATAACAGGCCTAATGTGTCTGTGCTTGTTTACTTACTCAAACTCTTCAAAGTCAGCCTCGCTGTTCTCTATGCTGGGGGCGGGGCCAGGGGAGAGGCTGTCTGGATTAGAGGAGAGGGGTCGGGGTCTGCTGGGGTGACGGAGAGAGCGCTGCCGAATGCCATCACGCCGAGACAGATACTGGATCATACGTTGTGCATAATATGCTGCAGGAGACAACCTACACACACACACGCACACACACACACACACACACACACACACACACACACACACACAGAGAGACAACACTGATGTTAGATTTGCAGTGGATGAACAGTGTTGGGTAGATTATTTCTGAATCTGGTACTGATCATAAATTCTCCGACTAAAATTGCTACTTTTTTAGTACACGCCAACACCTGTTTTTTTTATTTAAATTTTATGATCAAAATTATTTAGCTTAATTAAAACTTTAATCAAATGAAAGTATAACAATTAATTTTCAACATGAAATTTTATTATTTTTATCAAGTGAAGTGATTTTATACAGAACATCACAGCACAATCCAAAATAACGTTAAAGTTATATTGTCAAATAAAGTGCTGCAAAACAGATGTGAGATACTCCTTAAATATAATACAGTTACTATTGATTTATTATTAGTAGTAGTAGTAGTAGTAGTAGTACAACAGTGAATATTACATAACTATACAGTTATCTTTTTCTGTCATACTTTTTTAATTTAAATTGAGCTTTTATTTTGTCAGAGCTTTTATTTTGAAGTGTTTCTGTGTTTTAGACCAAGGAACTCTGAGTTAATCACGGCAGATTCCCAATCCAGAAAAGTTGGTCGCTACGTGAATCACAGTGATTATTAACCAGCAAAAGGCTACTATACAACAAATAAATATGTAGTCTTTATATGACTTGTGCTAAAAAGTGAATTAGCGCTCTGCCTGCTGTCATCTGCTACAAACAGAGCATGCGATGCTCATGATGGTTTTTTCTGTGTATGAGCCAAGGATCTCTTAAAGGTATGAGCAGTTTGTGTCTCTATATCACCACAACCCCAGCTCTACACATTCACAAACATTCATATTTAAAATGTTGCTCGTGCAAACACAGCTTTTGCTGTTAAATAATCTAACTAGGGCATGACGTGATTTTAATCTGTGCGCTTAATGTTTTACATAATGACAATTGTATGTCAGATGGTATCTGTTTTAAGTATCGGAGCATTTTTACGAGTACAAGTACATGAGCGCGGTATCGGACCCCATTCACAATTTTACTCACTACTGGTTTCTGAGTGAAATAATAGGTAGTTAAAATGTTTTTACTATTTTTGGCATTGAAAATGCCATGTGTGGTAACACATCAGGCAAGTTATATATGTGAATCAACATCATACAAAAAAAAGTGCTTTTCATAAGTTATTACAAAAGCACATTCACGTACATGTTTTAATTGAAGTACAAAAGCAATTCGCAAAACTAAAACTAACTTGACCGCATTAATGCAGTTGGTTAGGCAATTCCACGCCCCTCCATTCGAAAGCACCCAAAGACTTACCAAACATATATCAACTGGAGGCTGAGTAAGATTCTAGAGACTATTGTGAGTGAAAATCCCAGGCGATTAGCAGTTATATAAACACTCAAACCAGCCAATCTGGCATCAACAATCATGCCACGCTCCAAATCCCTAAGATACATTTTTTCCCCCCATTCTGATGGTTTATGTGAAAATTAACTGAAGCTCCTGACCCATATCTGCATAATTTGATGCACTGCTGCCACATGTTTGGCTGATTAGATAATCGCATGGATGATTGTTGGTGAGGAGTCACGTAACACCACACAAGGATCGTACGTGTGAATGGCGAGCTCTGCACACTTTAATACTTTTAATGGCATAAACCAGTGAGATTCGATACACTCTGTTCCATAACTGTTCTAGGAGGACAATATGTAAATAATTACAAATCCTAAGGCTCTGGAGACATTAAAAGACACGTGCTCAAGCTGAAGCTCCCGAGCAGGCTGTGAGCCTGGTAGTCAATTTAGTCGGAGAGGTGCGGGAAATGGGGAGAGAGATGCTGAACATGTTGCAATGCTGACGAAGGTTGTTGCTGACTTGGAGGATCTTGCTGTGATATGTTGATCGATCACTGCCATGGAGGCAAAGTTCTGATGTGGTTACAAGAGTGGGGGGTGTAGAGAAACAAATCGATTACCTGGAATCATCGGAAAGGGAATTATCTGCTAATCCGCTAGCAACCAAGGTGGATTTGGAGCATGTCTGTAAGAAGTTGGAGGACATAAAGAACCGTAGCCGGCGGAATAACATCTGAATCGTCGGAATTCCTGAGGGCAAAGAGGGACAGGATATGATGAAATTCCTGGACGGGCTCTTTCCAAAATCTGCTCAACATAGCAGGCCATAAACTGGAAATCAAGCGAGCTCACAGGGTTCCTGTTTGAGGATCCGTGGAGGGAGACAGGCCGCGATCAATTCTGGCCAAATTTCTGATATCATCCGATAAAGATTTGGTTAATTGAAGCAAGGAGTAAAGGAAGGCTTTCTTGGAAGAACCACGGCATTTTCTTGCTCCAAGACTTTGCGAACTCGAAAGAGAGAAATGTGAAAGATACAAGGAATGCAAGAAAATTTTACATCAATGGAAAGTCGCTTTTGCACTGATATTCCCGGCCAAATTAAGAATAGATGCTAAGGATGGCTGTAATACATTTACATGTCCACAGCAAGCTATGTCCTTCATAAAGTCAATGGAGTGAGTGGGTCATTTTGTGTGCTCCTGTTGCAGCCGAGTGGACTGGCTCACTGAACATTCGCTTGACTGTTTGAAGAATCTGTGCAATAGAAACATTTTAGTCTCAGATCATGCCCTGCTGTGTTTAGAGGTGTTGCTACATATGGAGAAAAAGAAATCATATAGTTGGTGCAAAATCCTGAATTCCAACAAATGTTAAAGGCTGAAATCAATGTCTATATGGAGACCAACCGGTCCTCAGTATCTTCTGCGGGTGTGGCTTGGGAGGCACTTGGAAGGCGGTTCTTAGGGGCCATATCATACAGTATCCCTCATTCACCAAAAAAATCCAAAGCACAAGAACTTGTGGAGTTGGAAGAGAAGATTAAATGTGCAGAGGCAGAGCTAAAGCGTCGAATGTTGTCTAATGGCCTCAGGGAATTGACCCGATTGAAATACAACTATAATACTATTTTGTCGTGGAAGGTGGAGTTTTGGCTATTCAGGACAAGACAGTCATACTTTGAGTTGGGGGACAAGGCAGGAAAACTCTGGCTAGATATATAAAACAGAGAGTCTTTTTCTAACATTACCACAGTAAAATCTGCTGGTGGTGAAATATTTACCTCGGCCATTGATATTAATAATGCTTTTGAAGAATTCTATCTTGATCTCTACAGTACCACGTCTTCATCTACTGATGAAGATATTAGAAATTTGTGGAACCATTAGAACTTCCTAAACTGAAGACTGAGCAAAAATATATAACCTTGATTCTGAGATAACCTTGGAGGAGCAAGGCTCCAGGGCTAGGCAGCTTTGCTGATCAATTTTTTTAGATCTTATGCTACAGAACAGGTTCCACTTTTGCTAGAAGTTTATACGGAATCATTAAAGAATGGAAAGCTTCCGCCAACCATGACACAGCCCGGATCAGACTGATTCTTAAAAAGGACAAAGATCCAAGCGAGTGTAAGAGTTACCATCTAATTTCCCTGATCCAGGTAGATGCTAAAATATTGTAAAAAAATTTGGCTAACCAATAAGTAAAGTTTTGATATCTCATACATATAGATCAGGTGGGGTTTATTCGGGGTCATAGCTCTTCAGATAACATTAGGTGTTTCATCAATATCATGTGGTTAGTGGCGAATGATCAGACTCTGGTTGCTGCCATCTCACTTAATGCAGAAAAGGTTTTTGATATGGAAGAATGGGATTATCTTTCTAAGATTTTGGAAATATTCGGGTTTGAGAATACTTTTATTGGATGGATAAAGTTACTTTATAGACAAATTAATTCATTTCAGATTATTTTACTCTGGATAGGGGCACCCAGCAGGGTTGTCCTCTTTCCTCATTATTGTTCTGTCTTGCCCTGGAACAATTTTCAGCTGTGGTAAGAAAGTAAGATGATTTTCCAAGGATGGTGGAGGGAGGTGTGGCATATAGCTTTTGCTTTATGTAGATTCTATTTTATTATTTGTCTCCGGCCCTACTAGATCTACTGTATGCCTTGCCTCTGCAAAATTTTTAATTACTTTTCTTTCTTTCTTTTTTTTTTTTTTTTAATTGGTATAAATTCAAAGCTTTGGCTCTGACAGTGTACTGCCAGGTAACAGCTTTTCAGCTGGGCGCCTTCCAGTGGCCCAAACATGGGATTAAGTATTTGGGTATTTTATTCCCAGGTAATTTGTGTGATTTAGTTCATTTTGACTTTTAATCAAAATATAATTAATATAAATTAATATAATATAAATATTCGATTGATGTGGGAAGGTGGGCTTCATTATATTTATCTATTATTGGAAAGGTTAATGGTCTTAAATGAATTGTATTCCAAAATTCAACTACTTGCTACAATCTGTATTTATAGATGTTCCTCTCTCTTATTTCAAGCAATTTGATAGCATAGTGAAGTCCTTTATTTGGAATGGTGAACTTCCCAGATTATATTTGAGCGCCCTCTTTTCAGGAGTGGTGCATAGAGATGGGCAGGGTGGTGGCATTCGAAGAAATTTAATATAGAAGGCAGGGAAACTTGGGATTTATTTAATAAAAAATGAAGCAGTTATTTGGAATTTCTGGAAGGCTCTCGGGGAGGGGAAGTGGAGAGAGATGTGTAGTTTTAAATGTGCATGATTTTTTATATTTTTTTATATTACAAATATATTTTTTTATATTATTATAAAAATACTTTTTTATTATTATTTATGTATTCTCTAGTTGGAACACAGGGATATTTGTTGAGGGTCTTTAACTGCTGATCTTCTGTCTTTAGAATTTACTCAGAATTATGCCAAAAACAAAAAACATCCAGTGAGGCCACAGAGAATGGCCAAAAACTGACAAAGTCTATGGTAACTCAGATAACTGCTCAGTACAATTGTGGTGAGAAGAATATAATCTCAGAATGCTTTTCTGAAAATAGCAAGCTCTGAACTTTTAAATGCTCCTCCTAGTGTATTACTCCCTTTAAAATGGGCACGTAAAACGGTCTCTGTAGCACCACCATTTTCACTTAGAGTAACCAAAATTGGTACATATATAGTTCTCATCAAGCCGGACAACTTTCATAATTATAGTTATAAGCTCTGCCCAAAAGAAAGTCAGCCATTTTTAATTTTTTTAATATAGCAGTCTATGAACTTTAAAATACTCCTAGGGGATTCATGAGACTGTCACCTTATTTAGACAAAATTACACCAAGGCAAGAAGATGCTAAATTGTGAACAGATTTTAGTTATTTTGAATGGTGTAGAATGTGTGATTTTGATCGAAATTAAGATGTATTTAGTCTTGGGGTCTAATCACATGGATGTGACTACTTTGGGACACAGTCACAGCGTCACCACCTGGCAGCTAGAAGTGTGGCTCTTACAACAGACTTTAAAACAGTCCTCTTATATTTACCCCAAAAGCTTAAAAATTGTTTATAACAATGTCAAATGCCAAATGCATATCCACCTTGCATTGTTTTCCGAATAAATACAAATGATAAAATTTGATGAATAAATACTTGTGGTAAAAAAAATGCATAAACTTAAAATCTGCAATTATAATCATTATATTCAGTTGCAGAAAAATTTATAAGCTTTTTGGCAGAAAAGATGGAAAGATGAAACCATTAAAGCTGTTAAGACAGGAAGAGCAACTGTTGTGTCTTTCTGACTTGGACCAGTTAAGCAAGGGAGTCTGCCACCAGTTTGGAACAGATGAACTGCAATAATAAGACAAGCAAAGTTAAATCCAAAGAGACCCCATGGTAAGACAACAGTGACTGGTCACACACCCTTCCCAGCCACAAAGAGAATTACTGTATTTATTAGGGCTGCACAATATATCGTTTCTGCATCGACATCGCAATGTGCACATCTGCAATAGTCACATCACAAAACGTGCGATGTAGTAAGATAAACATATAGTCTAAGTCTACAATATTTTTTTCCAATAGGAAAAGTAGCATTATATCTGTCTGATATTACATAATTTACTCTGATTTATGGGTTCATAGATGCACAGTTTATTATAATTTAAAAAAATAAAAAAGTTAATTGCTGCAAGTTGTTGACGTGCAGGCTTTGCTTGCGCTTTATGAAATGATGAGCAAGGAACAGGCAAAAAGAAATGTAGGATTTGGTTGCAAAATTAAGTGCATTGTCAGTTATATGGAAAAATTTTGTCTACAGGATGATGTTGACCAAAAACATGTACTTTGTCGAGACTGTCTTGCAATTATTGCCACAACACGACCAATTTGTTTGATCATTTAAGTCAGCACCACAAATCTTTGTATGTCGAGTGCAAAACCAGATCTAAATGCCGTCCAAAGCAAAAATCTATTTCAGAGGCCTTTGCCAGTGTTACACCATACAAGAAAGGCTCCAAACGGCAAAGAAAAATCACAGATTCAGAAACATTTCACCTTGCGAAAGACATGCAACCAATTAACATGTTTACCAAAGAGAGTTTTAAAAACATGATCCGTTCGCTTGACAAGCGGTATGTAATACAATCACGCAACTACTTTTTAAGTTATTTCTTTTATAAACATTTTATTTTATGTTGTATTTTTGTAAACCACTCAGGGTTGGTGTATAGCTGCACTATAGCTTGACTTTAGGGTGAATTGATAGAGGAGTATTACATGAATACAATGGAACCATGGTGAATTAAACAGTATATAATAAAATTAACTACCCAAAATAAGTCAGAAAGTAAAAAGTCATTTTCGGTTTCTTTTTTTAATAAAAATGCTCCATGAAGATGCCGTTCCCTACAAAATCAACCCAATAATTCTAGAATAATTAATTCTCAAATAGAGCTATTCAAGTCATCTGGTGAAGACATCCTGTATTTTTTCATATCGCAATATATATCGCAGAAAAACAAAACATTGCAATGTCAGTTTTTTCCAATATCATGCAGCCCTAGAATTTATTAAGCAAACAAACACCTGAATAATATCTCTCTTATACACACATTTGCAGGGATAGAAAGAACCTTGGCAAAACTTTTCAGAGCTCCTACAGGATCTGTGAAACAGCAGAAAACAGTATCAGTCAGACCACAAACACAAATGCACACAGGACCTGTTTACCGGTACTCATACCTAGATTGCCTTGTGCATCAGAATACTGTTAATCAGCATGTTTCTGAAGATATGTTTTAACATATCCATAAGATATGTTTTAACCATATGTTTTAACAACGTTTTAAAGGTAGAAAACAGAGTTAGAGAGAGAGAGGTGTCCACGAAACAACAGTATGAAATAGCACCAATTATTCCCAAGCTTGAATGTGTTGGAGTCCGACTATGCCTCTGCTTTGATGGCTTCTATCATCAGGTACATTCTGCTCTGCAGGAAATTAGTCTGATCTGGTAATTCGCAGGTTGGTGGCTGTGTGACAGCTTGTGTGTTTGCATGTACCTGCCAGTGGGGAATCAGTGCTAACAATCTATCTTGATCCAGAACCACAGCTGATTCCCCAAAGCTCAACAATGACTCACTAGCCATGAACTTTATTATGAGCCTCACTCACAGACTTGGAAGGTGCTGACAGGCTGTGTGTGTATGTGTGTTTGAATTAGGGGGACACTGGGTTGCTCTCAGGTCTGAAATGTCTCACTGCTGTCCGGCAGCATGACACATGCACTTCTTCATTACCTGGAGCTCACCAGCCAATAAGCTACAAGAAAAAGCATGACCACAGAATGCAGTCATGCATCACACACACTTACCAGCCCATCATACACACCCACCTGCACATTGCAAACAAACAAAATGTCAAACCAAACATCACTCATCAAAGACAGGGATGAATCACCTAGCAGGGTCAGGATATATAGGGTGGTCCTGCAATCCAGAGATGTCATAACGAGAAAGAGACATCAGGTATGTCTCTAGCAGCCTCCTACAATAATAGACAGTCATTCCAACATACATGACATATTTACATTTTTGGTTCTTGTACTGCATGTATATATATATATATATATATATATATATATATATATATATATATATATATATATACAGTTTATAGGATCATATTCACAAAGGAAACAAATTTTCATCACTCTGTTCCTACACTAACAATCTCCACCAAACACCATCGCAATCATTAAAAATCTCATTAAACTGTTCAAGGACATTAGCATGCTCATTACCGACTGCTATGCAAAGGCTAAATGAACATAGTGTGTAAGTAATGATATGCCATTTGCCAGGATTGGCTAGGAATCAGTTAATAACCCATTAAATTGGGGCATTTGTTAAGTTTGAGTTGTAATACTCATGATACAACAGAGAGTTTGCTAAAGGCCATTAAAAGAGGATACATAGTCCTGAGGACAAAACATGCTGCTTTGGACCATCAGGATACAAAGATGAATGGACAGTCGTGTAGAGAGAGGTGCATTTTTATTCAGCACAAGTCAGAATGTGTGCATGTATGTGCATGTTTTTGGTGTGGGTGTGCTCAGCTCTTCTTTAGAATGCCATCTTCTGCACCTTGACTCACAGAACGGATCGATTCTCACTCAAATTCTGATGCTTTTTCAGACAGTTTGTTTTGTTTGCTCCCTTTGACTCTTAAAGATCAAGATCTGCATTAAAAAAGAGATGAAGCAAACATGACTATATCATACTATATAATTATTCTATAAATATGATGACATCTCAGAAATGTACAATTGAGAGTTTATGGAGGAGGCAAGGAGGAGGCGAGAACCGGCTTGACAATATAAATAATAGTTTAATGTGAAACTTAAACTAAAGACAAAACACACACATGATGGACATGTCCGTAAACAATCTCTCTCTCCCGCACCATCCTCCGCAGTCAGCCTTTATCCCTCTCGTAGGCTTGATTAGCCTAATAAGGGATCGGGTGTGTAGACTCACGACCCGACCCTGCCCTCCGCCCTGCCACATTCCTTCCTCGTTCTCTCAGGCTGGGGAGCCCCTGGCGTGACGTACACCCCCCCCCCCCCCTTTCCCTGGGGAGGGGAGTGCCTTACGCCCCGTCTGCCGGCACGACAAGTGGAGGGAAACAGAAATAATTAAAAAGGAGGGATACTTCCTGTAACAGTGTAGTACCCCCCAAAAAACACTAAAATTTAAAAGAGAGGGAAAAGGCTAACGCGGAGCAGCAGTGAGACAGAGAGAGGAGAGATGAAAATAAGCAGTCCTCCAGCCCCTGGCGGACGGAACACCCCACCGCGTTCTCGGGGAACAGAAGGGGTCTCCCCCGCTCCTGGCAGCAGTTCTCCCACTCCAGGCGGTCGGTAGCGAGCCCCTCCCCACTCGCAGTCGGCGGTCTCAGACCCCGTGGCTGGTAGGGGACTCCTCCGCCCCTGGCAGCGGCCCTGACCGCTCCAGGCGGTCGGTTTGGAGCCCCTTCTCCCCTCACGGTTGGCGGCTGCTCTGTTGGGGTGGACGGTAGTGGCGAGAACTCTACTACGGCGTATCCCTCCTCCTTCCCAGATTTCGGCACCAGTGTAAAGGGATTTAGACAGGCAAGGAGGAGGTGAGAACTGGCTTGACAATATAAATAATAGTTTAATGTAAAACTCAAACAAAAGACAAAACACACACATGACGGACATGTCCGTAAACGATCTCTCTCTCCCGCACCATCCTCTGAAGTAGGCCTTTCCCCCTCTCGGAGGCTTGATTAGCCTAATAAGGGACTGGATGTGTAGACTCACTACCCGGCCCCGCCCTCCACCCTGCCACACTCACTAAAGAGTAATTAAGAGTAATTACTCTCTAGACGGTAGTAAAAAGGCAAAAAACACAAAAAAGTTGTTCTTGGTTATTCAGATACAAGACTTTTTGTTGTAGCAAAACTTTCAAACCACATTCAAAGCCGGGAGTCACTGTAATGCTGAACTGGAGCGAGACACTGGAGATCATAAAATAACAAATTGTGGTTGCACTTCAGCACAAGTTAAAGGGTTAGTTCACCCAAAAATGTAAATGATCCCATAGTTTACTCACCCACAAGCCATCCTAGGTGTATATGACTTTCTTCTTTCAGTCAAACACAATCAGAGTTATATTACAAAATATCCAGGCTCTTCAAAGCTTGAATGGTAACTTAGATTTTGAAGCCCAAAAAAGCACATCCATCCATCAAAAAAGTAATCCATACAGCTTCAGGGGGTTAATAAAGGCCTTCTGAAGTGAAGCGATGCGTTTTTGTAAGAAAAATATCCATATTTTTCCGGTAATGGCCGTCCGTGCATTCACTAGCTTCCTCTATCCTCTGCACTTTTGCGCTCGTCACTTACAAACACTACGTCATATGCCGGAACTCAACTCTCTCCTGAACGCACATATGGCTGTTACCGGAAGCCAGTGATTTTAGTTTATCAAATTATAAATATGGATATTTTTCTTACAAAAACGCATTGCTTCACTTCAGAAAGCCTTTATTAACCACCTGGAGCCGTATTGATTCATTTTGATATATGGATGCACTTTTTTGGGCTTCAAAATCTAAGGTACCATTCATTCCCCATTATAAAGCTTGGAAGAGCCCGGATATTTTATTAATTTAACACTGATTATGTTTGGCTGAAAGAAGAAAGTCATATACAACTAGGATGGCTTGAGGGTGAGTAAATTATGGGATCATTTTAATTTTTGGGTGAACTAAACCTTTAAATGAGACACTTGCATTGCAGAGCAATGGCCTTAAAAACACAACCTAATTACAGCACAGCCATGCACATGGCACTGGCAGTTCAGAAACATGAAAGAGGAGGGATTGTGTGTTAATGTGCAAGCACATAATCAGGATAAAGTCCCATTGGCCATTCGAGATTGGAGATATCTGTGCAAAGTTGCCTCAACATATACTCATGCTCAATGTGATAAGCTACTGCCCCCTGATGGACTGTTGCATGTATTTCAGAAACACTTGGGGGGCGCTATCTGCAAAGGTTTTACAAGTTCCCTTCTAGGGAACTACTGTGATGAGTTTAGATTTACAAAAGCAGGTCGGTTTACTTGACCACAGAACCCAACAAAGGCAATGTACACACTGCAGCTAAATATGGTTGCCCCTACTCTGACTGTTCTGTACATTAAAAAGTTGGCTATTTCTGGAATGTCAACCACATTCTACAACCTCATACACTTACAAAAAAACAGGAAGTTTGTTGCATTTATATTAAATGTTCATAGTGTGTATAGAACTGAAATAAACTAGTTATTAATGCAGTGACATTAGTGAAGATGTTACTCATTGAACACCACCAGGTTGTCTGAGGTTCAGCACTTGAAAAATCACAAAAACAGAGGTGTGTCTATTGACTTATTCGCAACTTTTGATATCGCTCAAGAGATTCTCCCAAAAACCCATGGGGCATCTTTAACATTATGGTCAAGAGCAAGCTAAATATCAAGTCTACTACATGTAATAAAGTCTACTGTTGCTAATATTTCTTTAAAAAAGAAAAACAAAACAAAAATTGTGTTAAACTGTTACAAATTCATGTTTGTTTACAGCTATGCATGTTCACAGTTCCATTGCTATGGATATCACTATGCCTACAACAACTTTGTGGGTGAATTCTATATCGATACAGATTAGCAGATTATATTTGATTACGATGTACAAGCTCTCGATTTTATACAAATTTTGATTTGATTAGATTCTGATCCACTTAGATATATTTCAGATATAATGTCCAATTTGCATACATATGAAAGAAATTCTCTCTCATATAATTCTGTAATTTATACAAGGAACTTTCTAATTTGATGGGTTATATCACAAAATATAAATGTTTTAATTAACAACAGGGTCCAAACTATGCCATTCAACTGCAATATATTTAACAAATATAATAATCAACACAAACAAAATTGAAGAAAACTTTAAAGTAAAAGATCAATCTTGGGATTTTAAGAATGAATATCAGAATCATTTAAACAAAGGTCACGATTAATCTGTAAATCAATATTTTTTCCCAGCCCTACAATCCTGTATTCTGTTCACACACAGAACCATCATTCACCCACATATTTCAAAGCTGCTGTTAGACACAAAAATGTGCAGTGTGTAGGTGGCTTAAAAAAAACTTTCATCCGTCTCTGTAACCAGAATGTCCTGCACACTGAGGCTACAGTACACAAACACATCTCTCAGAGAACTAAAAAAATCTGCATTCTCATGTGAAAGACCAGGCAATTCAGTACAATGCAACCATGTTTATTACCTCATCTCTGTGCAAATCCTTAAAATCTCTGGCAGCAAGTTGTAAAAAGACTATTTGTTTGGCACCTCATTTAACTTAATGTTTATTCATCTGTGCTTTGGGGATTATACAGGGTGGTAATATGCAGATATGCATCTCATTAAAAATTTTCCATTCAGGTCCAACTCTAGATGACACGCACTCCTATGAGGGCTAATGGAGTGCACATATGCAGAGCACAGGGTCAGATCAAGCTGACTTCCATGATAGACACATTCCCTCCTGGCAAAACAGTGACTCACATAATTCAACTAATTTTCAGATTTTTCCACATATTAAAGATGTCAAAATTTGTCAAAAGCAATGACGCCAATTAAAATAGGATTCCACTATGAACCAGATTGTTCAATCATATTCAACTTCATAAGCACTTGTTTGTCTACAAGTGTTTATGTAGCTGGATATGATTTCAATGATCTGGTTCAAGTATCAGGCTCTCGTCCTCCTGCTTTCAGGATACCCTGTGAATGCACAAAATAAATGGCAGGCAAAAGCACCTCAAAGACTTCTGATTGGCCAAACAAAGAATCTGACCAAGGCCTGGAGTCACATGTTTGTTAGAGACAGGTGTGATATTTCAGGTCACCTAATTCAGTGTTATCTGTCAGGTAATAGGGACATTGTCTGCATGCCAATCCATAAAAAATGCTGACAGCACCTTTGGTCTGATTACATTATGGAGAAAGGTTCTACTGAACCATTTTTCATACAAAAAGCAACTAGGGTCAACAAGATATACAAGGCTAGAAAACATTCTCGCACTCAAGCACTACTTGGAAATCCATTTTAGATTTTTTACACTTAAACATAAACAATTAGAATGTGAAATCTTGCTAAAATCACAAATTGCCTTAACAGCTTCCAATGTATCTTAGTTGTGGCATCAGTCAAACTATCTAACCCTTCCCACATCAGTGTGCCAATCATCACTTAAGAATTCTCTTCACATCTCATTAACATCATAGGCCCCCGTCAGCTCAGGGTTACACAGGGTGAGTCAGGGAATTATGCCTTTCTCATAACTTGGAATGCAGCAAGTGCTTAATATATGCTCTCTTCATTAAGAAAGTGCTCTGGTAATTCAATTTAGAGGTGAGAATGACAGAATGTAGCTGAGAGGCAATCAAGAGGTTCTATGTTCCATTTATGTTTGGAACTGCATTGCTCAGGAGCTGAAATGGGATAATACTTCAAATGAAAACCTTAATGGTGATTATCTCGGCTTTCTGTCCATCATCTCAAGATTCAGCTTGTCAGAGCATGAAAAGGACAACATGTACACACAAATATGCTAATTAAAATGCCCCATGATCTTTAAGGGCTGTTACACATACATTTTTATCAGGCTAGGATGTTTTTCATTAAATGGCATTCAATTTGACCCAAATCAATATTAAGGGCCTTCAATTATTGATGTTAGCCTATGCTAGAAGATATTATCAGCCGATTTTAGCCTTTCACCGATATATCATATCAGGGTATAAGTTTACTGATATTAAAAGTTTTTTCAGAACATATAATGCAGAAAACAATGCTTTAGATTTGGTGTCATAGCGTAGTTTGTTTAGCAGAGCGTGCTCCGACTCCATTGATTACAGAGCTGACTCTGAGCTAGGGCAGAGTTAAAAGGTGCAGAGTTAAGGGATGCAGTGTTAAGCAGTGTCTTCTCAGTAAGTTGCTAACTAGTTTGTGAAATACATACTGGAAAATTAATAAACAATGATGCCATAATTTTCCCTTTTCAAGATAACTAATATAACATTAACCCTGTCCCTGACAACCGTTTCACTCATGTTTATCACATTTTTGTTATGTTAGCCAGCTATAGTTTGTTAGTACAGTAAGTAATGCAGCATTAGAGCATCCTTTTGCAGCTCAGCAGACAACGGTGCAGTGGTGTATTGTGTCTGTTGAGTGTAGATTTCATGCTACGTTGTTACATAGTTGGTGACAATATTGCATTTTACAATATATTTAAATAGAATCAGAATCAGCTTTATTGCCAAGTATGCTTACACATACAAGGAATTTGTCTTGGTGACAGGAGCTTCCAGTGAACAACAATACAAAAAATACCAAAAACAGCAGCAAGACATAGGTAATTTAAAACAAAAAAAGACTAAAAATAAATAATTATACATATACGTACATACACTAACCTTCATACATACCCACATACACACACATAGTGCAAATCTATAACATTCTGTTATATAAAGAACAAAAATACAGTATATTATGTACAGAGCAATGTATGTAATGGCAGAAGTGGATATGTTGGATAATATAAATAGACTTAACTGTGTATTGCACATAATTATTGCTCAATGGGGCAATTTAATTGTTTATGAGATGGATAGCCTGAGGGAAAAAACTGTTCCTGTGTCTGACGGTTCTGGTGCTCAGAGCTCTGAAGCGGCGGCCAGAAGGCAACAGTTCAAAAAGGTAGTGGGCAGAGTGAGTGGGGTCCAGAGTGATTTTACCAGCCTTTTTCTTCACTCTGGAAGTGTACAGTTCTCGAAGGGGGGACAGGGTGCAACCAATAATCCGTTCAGCAGTCCGGACTGTCCTCTGTAGTCTTCTGATGTCTGATTTCGTAGCTGCACCAAACCAAACAGTTATTGAAGTGCAGAGGACAGACTCAATGACTGCTGTGTAGAACTGTTTCAGCAGCACCTGTGGCAGGTTGAACTTCCTCAGCTGGCGAAGGAAGTACAACCTCTGCTGGGCCTTTTTCACAATGGAGTCGATGTGTATCTCCCACTTCTGGTCATGTGAGATGGTAGTGCCCAGAAACCTGAATGACTCCACTGCTGCCACAGTGCTGTTTAGAATGGTGAGGGGGGACAATGTTGGGGTGTTCCTCCTAAAGTCCACAATCATCTCCACCGTTTTGAGTGTGTTCAGCTCCAGGTTGTTTTGACTGCACCAGACAGCCAGCCGTTCAACCTCCTTTCTATATGCAGACTCATCATCATCCCGGATGAGGCCAATGACAGTGGTGTCATCTGCAAACTTCAGGAGCTTGACAGAGGGATCCTTGGTGGTGCAGTCATTTGTGTAGAGCGAGAAGAGTAGTGGGGAGAGCACACTTCCCTGGGGGGCACCAGTGTTGATGGTACAGGTGGTGGAAGTGAATTTTCCATGCCTCACAAGCTGCTGCCTGTCCGTCAGAAAGCTGGTAATCCACTGACATGTAGACATGGGAACAGGGAGTTGGTTTAACTTAGTCTGGAGAATGGCTGGGATGATTGTGTTGAAAGCCGAGCTGAAGTCCACAAAAAGGATCCTTGTGTATGTCCCCGGTCTGTCCAGATGTTGCAGGACGTGATGCAATCCCATGTTGACTGCATCATCCACAGACCTGTTTGCTTGATAAGCAAATTGAAGGGGATCCTGAAAGGGTCCAGTGATGTCCTTCAGGTGGGCCAACACCAGTCTCTCAAATGACTTCATGACCACAGATGTCAGGGTGACAGGTCTGTAGTCATTAAGACCTGTGATTTTAGGTTTCTTAGGGACAGGGATAATAACTGAGTGTTTGAAGCAGCATGGGACTTCACACTGCTCCAGTGATCTATTGAAGAGCTGAGTGAAGATGGGGGCCAGTTGGTTAGCACAGGAACGAAGGCACGCTGGTGAGATGCCATCTGGGCCTGGAGCCTTCCTTGACCTTTGCTTCCGAAAGACACGGCACACATCATCTTCACGGATCTTGAGTGCAGGATGTGTAGCAGGAGGGGGGAGGAGAAGCGTTGCAGGAGGTGTTAATGTTTGTGTGAATTGAAGGTCTGAGTGTGTGTGGGGTGTGAAATTGGGCCTTTCGAATCTGCAGTAGAACACATTCAGGTCATCAGCCAGTCCTTGGTCCACCACAGGGTTGGGGGTAGGAGTCCTGTAATTAGTAAGTTGTTTCAGGCCACTCCACACTGATGCAGGGTCGTTAGCTGAAAACTTGTTTTTCAGCTTCTCAGAGTAGCTTCTTTTAGCCACTCTGATTTCCTTATTCAGTGTGTCCCTGGCCTGATTATACAAGACTCTATCCCCACACCTGTAAGCATCCTCTTTGGCATGACGAAGCTGTCTGAGTTTTCCTAATACTGATTCTTAAAACTGATTCGAAAACTGTTCTTTTAAATGGTAAAAAGAGTTCAAAATATCAATATTGTTTCTATCAAATAAATGCAGTCTTGGTGAGCAGAAGAGACTTCTTTTAACGGTAGTGTAGGTCTAAAATTAAGTAAATTCTTTATGTAAAGAAATTATAAGTCAGATTAATTCTTTTAACTTAAAACATGATTTTGATCATTAAGTCTCCTCACATTCATTCTCTTTCTGTCACATTCATCATTGATAAGCCCAGGGGTGGGGTCATTGTCTCTCAGGTGTGAATTACAATCAATATTCATTATAGTTCACGCCTCCTCACATATGACCTTTCAACACTAAAAGTTAAATTACTATATTGTTTTGTATGAATGAGTGATCAGGATGGTTTTCACATCATTTTGTAGCAAAAACTCTAGGCTACAAGATCCAGCACTCAAAAGTCTTGTGTACAAATTAGTGCTGCACGATTAATCATATCGCAATCGGAATCGCGATGTCAAGCCTATGCGATTATATGACGCAAAATACTGCGATTTTATATGAAATAAACAAATTAGGGCTGTTAACGCAGCATCTGTTATTTTTTGTCATCCTTTGGCTACTGTTACATGTCTCGCTGAATGGTTTAAAGCATTCGCATGAATATTAAGAGCGAGACAAGTCAAAAGAGAGTGCGCTGCCTGTGAATGTCCTGACTGAAAGACGCGCGCCAGTATCATGCGCATGTACAGACCGCGGCGCCAGAATACAGTTCTCTTTCCGCTTGAAGTGAACGAACAATAACACACACAATTATGCCAAAATATCATTTGTCGAGTGTCTTCATAACATAAGAGCAGTCTTATGATGGTCGTAAGAGTTGTGAGAGAATAAGGCGCGTGTGAGATCCGCGTCTCTGTCAGCAACTCTTAAAGGGCCAGCATCCAATAATGCTTTCTGTCAGTAAAGTTAATCAAAGAACAAAGGGAACAGAGAAAAACACTCACTGCTCTTGACCAAAGAACTTGTGTAGCTTTAAATAGGATTTTAGTCCATATAATTTATAATTTGTGGTCTATGGTTGAAAAGTGGAACTTAATCCCACATTACATTAGAGATTGTGCAAGCCTTAGCAGTTTTAAAATGTCCGTAAAGACTTGGCTGAAGGCGAATCAGATATGTGATCATTGACTTTTTTATATATTGTATATTTGTATTCTGGTTTTTATGTGAGTATTGTGTGTTTATGTTGTCCTTTTACTTTTCCTTGCCCAGGGACCACAGATGTAAATTAGCCGTATAGCTAACTCTGGTACAGGGCTTGAACTGTGCATGGTCCCTGATAAATAAACTAATAAATAAATAAATGTATGCAGCGCAGACTGTTTGATAAATTCAATTTCTGTATATGTCCTACCTGTAGACAGGAAGAGCACAGGTAAATATGACATTTATTATGGGTTTATGTGAGGATTGTTTGAAGTTCACTTAAATTAAAATTAAATAAATTTTTATCCAGACATCAATGGCTTATTGATCATTATAGGTGTTATCAATTATTTAGTTGTTGTTGCTAGTTTGAGTTGAGAAATACACATTTCAGAATTATCACTAATCTGTGTGTTCATTTCTAGAATTTGTTGACAATGTATAATAATAATGTCAAATATTCTTTAATAAACATATTTAAGAAAGCAGCCTTCTGAGTACCTTTGCATAGTCATATTGGTGCAAAATCGGTGAACAATCCACATAGAAAGTTTTAATTCCAGCTCAAAAATTAACTATATAAGCCACCATATCGATAATCTGTGAATTTCCCACTCTAAAATAGGTATCGGGATCAGACTAAAATAAATCCCATATCAGCTGGGCTCTACTGTATAGTGATTGGGTTCATTGTTTTGAGATCCATAGACCACAGCAACACATTGTGTTAAATCTCCTTTTATGTTCAGCATAATAAAGAAAGTCATGCCAGTTTGGAATGACATAAAAATGATGACAGAATTTTCATTATTGCGTAAACCTTTACTTCAAACACTAGGAGACAAGCCCAATGTCTCACCTGCGTATGTAATCATCATCTGGTGTGTCTTCAGGCATTTCCTGGTTTAAGGCATCTTGTGATAAATTCATTGAGCTAGAAGTGGCAGACTGCCTGTAAACAAGCTCCAACTGGCCAGTTTCCTGGTTGAAGACCAACCCAGCCGCTTGCTCCTCATGCTGATCAGTAACAGTGCTGCGGGAAAAGGGTATGTCAGGTTCAGGGACCCCTGTTCTGGGCTCAGGGAAGTGAAGATCAGAGGTTGAGGCCGAGCTGTGGAAGGTAGGTCTAGTAAGTTGCCAAGTTGTGGTTCCCTCACCAGATGCGGGCTGACCGGTTCTCTCCCAATGTTGAGAACCCTGATTGTAGGTGAAGAGGTTGTGGCAGACTCTACAGCGGTTCAGATGACTGCGGGAGGGGTTTTCGCCACTGTAAGTTAGCTGGTAATGAGATGGACCTGGTTGCTCTGGATCCATGTTGTTATTCAGCATTTCCTGAGTCTGCTGATCCTGACTGCTGCGCTCCCCATTAATGCCTTCTAGAGGTTGTACTGGGTTCTGCATGCGCTCATACTCCATAAAATAGCGGTTAAGATTACATTGCAGAACATTGCGGATGGAAGCAGGACTGCCCTGCCCCTCATCCCCAGGCAGGCAGTGTCTGCTGGAGCTAGCCCCTGATGAGCTGCTACTGTTGTGAGCCCCTGTCCCTGGTGAAGGAAAGCCCCATCCACTACTAGCAGAGGTGTAAACAGGTGATTGATTGGAAGTCATGTGCGGTCGCAGGACAGAGTGCAGACCAACCGAGGAAGCACTGGTTCTGGGAGGAGTCATGCTACCACCTCGTTCATTAAGCACACTTCCTGTCCATTCTGCCCCAGAGAGACGCTCGCCACCTTCCCTGCATAGTGGCTGCTGCCGGAAATTTGGGTTGGGTCCAATTCCGGCCACACCCCTCCTCCCATAGCTGGAAGATATGTTCCGTAAATTGTTCCCGGCTCCATACATGCAGCTGAATGCTGAAGGCCGATTAGCTGGATGAGACTCAGTTGGCAACCGTGGTAACCGTGGCTCTGTGCGTGCAGAAGAAAAAGTAGAAGAATGTGGTTGTCCCTCAAGGGAGGTGGAGTTTGAAGGGTCATCATCAGGCAGCAATGGAGCCCTAGTTGCTGAGCAATGGCTGCAGAAACACACCATTCCAAGTTGCCGAACACAGCCATAGTATGACAGCCGGGAACGATCCCTCAAACCAGTGTAATGTCCAGAAGAGAGGCCTGACGAATCAGAGGCCTCATCAGATCTAGCAGGGAGAGTGCCTCCGGCCTGAGGTGCAGAGTTACGTGAAGTGAGGATATGCAAGAAATTGTGCAAGATGGGAGTGCGCCTTACAGGTTGTGACTGCAGGAAGGAACGCTGACGATGATGAGGCATCTCCACACTGTCCATTGGAATTTCAGGATCATCATCATTCTGCTATGCACAAACACAAATACAAGACACTTTCATAAAGAATAGAACAATTTTAGCATCATATTCTAAACTCTTTAAAACACAGCACTGTCTAGGCTCACCTGTTGATTTGAAGGGTTTACAATGGCAGTCAGAAGATAGTGACCCAATGGATCAAATCGCACCAACCTGCAAAAAAACAGCAATAATAACACAGAGAAGCTGCATCGACAAGTCACAAGCACAGTTGGAAAGATGTCTAATACAGTGAATGCCACTGAGTCACAGTAAGATTTCCAACCTGACTCTCTCCGTCTCACTAGCAGTCTTCACCACAGTGAAGGGCTCTCTCTGACTCCAGTCCCAGAGGTGAAGCTCATTGTTGGTGGCAATGAGCAGCAGCTGAGCCATAGGATGGAAAGCAAGAGATGCGATCGCTGAGTTACACTCTGTAAACCAGCTCTCACTGCCACCCTGAAACAAAACAACATAATAATTAAAAATGTTTAGCAAAATGAATAAAATATTACAAAACAACACAAATGAAACACAGGAGTGATAAAACAACAAAAAACATTTGACAAATACAATGAATACATATTCATAACTACATGTGTCTAAGGTGCATGGCAAAACAAGGAGTACAAAACAGGAGTGATGAAACAATCATTCAGAGTAGGGTCAACACTTACATGCAGGTCCCAGATTCGGACCTCTCCATCAAGGCAGCCAGAGGCAATGAGACCAGGAATGCTAGGGTGAAAGGTCAGGCACCAGGGCGTACGACGGTGACCCACCAGAGAGTGAATGCACCTTCCTGTCTTAACCTCAGTGATATATATGCTGTGGTTCACATGGGTGGAAGCCATTAAAGAACTATGAAGAGACAAATAAACAAAAATTACCTTGGCACTGATAGGTCCTGTCAGGTTTTGATATTAGGAGCATGCACATCTTATCAGTTCTAAAGGCTATGAATTAATAGCCCTAGTCAGAGTACTCTCACCTGTCTGGACTGAAGGCCAGTAGAAAGGTCGAGCGGGGGCTGTCTGGTAACTCCACTTTCTGTGACACAGAATAAGAGAGAAGCAGTTTGAAGTAAAGGCAGACTGATTTCACTTTTAATATATCATTTTGCATTCATATAATTTTACTAGTGCTGAGCAGACTGTCTCTTTTCAGCTCAGTTTGATTTTAGTTTAGTTTTTAAAATAATTAAGAAATAAGAACATTTGTATTTTTACATGACTTAAATGATGTTTTTCTGCTCATATATTCAATCTAATAAAGTGTTTTTCCTAAATCTCTTAATGGGATAGTTTACCCAAAAATGAAAATTCTCTCATCACTCTTCACTCACTCACTCACTCCCAGATGTGTATGACTTCCTTCTGCAGAACACAAGCATAGATTTTTAGAAGAATATTTCAGCTCTGTTGGTCCATACAATGCAAGTGAATGGTGACCAAACATTTGAAACTCCAAAAAAGCACATAAAGGCAGCATAAAATTAATCCATGCAACTCAAGTTTTTTAATCCATGTCTTCAGAAGTAATATGATAGGTGTGGGTGAAAAACAAATCAATATTTAACTCACAAAAAAAGAAAGAATGTGAAAGTGGAGATTTATAGTAAAAAATTACTTAAATATTGATCTGTTTCTCACCCACACCTATCATATCGCTTCTGAAGATATGGGTTTAATAACTGTTGTTTGGATAATTTTTATGCTACCTTTATGAGCATTTTTGAGCTTCAAAGATCTGGCCAGCATTTCTTGAATTGTAAGGACCTACAGAGCTGAGATATTTTTCTAAAAATCGTTGTGTTTTGCAAAATAAAAAAAAAGGTAATACATGTCTGGGATGCATGAGGGTGAGTAAAATTAAAATGTTTAGGTGAACTATTCCTTTAAAGGTCCACTGAGGAACACAATTTAAAAATAGGGATAAAGCAATTAACATATATAAGATTTCTGACTACAGAGTATTATCTGATTATACTGCCACCCAACTGCACCAACTGTTGAATACAAGTGATTCATTATCGCACATGACAGCCTATTGGTTGCACCAGTTTGACAAATTTGTCTGGAAATTAGTGAAGCTTTATGTCTTTCAGCCTTTTACAAATGTAATTGGATTGTGGTAATTGTGGCTTAAAGTATGCATATTTTCAGTGGAATAGGCAGAATTTGACTTTTTTAAACTACACCCTATGTGTGCCTTTTGACATGATCTTTAGAAAAGCAGACACAATGACAAAACAAACTACATTTTTAGATAAAACTGAGCTCAGCTAATTTGAGATCAGTAAGCAGCCTCAGTAATTGCCTCCAACACGTTGTAATGAGCAAGTGTTACCCTGAATTTAAGATGAACCTACTCCACAGATGGAACATCAGAGATGCGTCTCAGTTACCTGACTCTGCCATTTCATGCGCTGTGTTTTTTCCTCCACAAGCTGCTGTAGGATCCTGTGTGAGCAGAGGCCTTGTGCTCCCCGCTCTCGACTAGACAGGATACACACAGAGTTCTTCTGTCCCACCTTCATCTCCACACACTCTTCCTCACTCTGTCTCACTCACACCAGACCCAGAGCCGTCCACCGGCTCACACACAATGGACCACCACTGCTAGTGCCAAGCCATCTTTCAGTGGGAAGAGAGAAAGAGATCAACCCATTAGCTTAAGCTAAAGCCAACTGCTTCATAAACCCCAAATCACGAAAAATATTCATTTATATACTTATTTCAGCAAGTTTCAAATCTTCCATCTTTAGAATAATTATCTCAGTTGGCAAAGGAGATTACAAGGTGTCAGAGAACATTTCAAAGCTTTGAGAATCAGCACCAAAGGGGCCAAATTATAGTGTAACCTTGCCTGATTACAGGATATTGAATAGCAGTGTGAAAACTTGATCCCAGACAATCATTAGCTTTTTTTTTTTCTTCATCACCTGACAGAAAAAGCAAGTCATCACAGGGATAATAATTAAACATTATTCAATGAGTGATTAAATTTTTTATTTCTAACACAAGGAAATTCATATTTTGAATTCCTCATCTAGACTATATTGTATTTTAGGAGAAAATACTGTATAACAATTAAAACTGTTGGGAATTTAGGTAACATTTACCAATTATTATTTTTTTCCATCCAGGATTTATGTAAAAAAAAAAAAAAAAAAAAAAAGCAGCCAACAGTCAGAAGAGATCGTCAAAAACAGTGGTAAACTTTAATGTAATTGTTCCTCTATAACAAAGGTAAACATACTGCATAGGGCAACTGATCCTTATTTATGAATATATGGATATATATTATGCATCAAGTGAAGAGTGTGATTAAACACGTGGTGGACAAGCTTTAGGTTTCGTGACAACAGCTAACCTCCTCCATCTGACAGGCCAGTTTGAAGACTACATGTTTTGACTTCAGCATGTTTTGTTTTTTCTGCTATGAGAATAGAGAGAGGTTATTAAAAAGGATGTAAACGGCACACATATTATAACTTTGTGGTCATAGAATGAAGACATTTAAAACCACGCTAGTTCATAATGTGTGATATTCTACTTGGGAAATCAAGCTAACAGCTTTCACATTTAGCAGTTAGCAGGATCCAGTTTGCGGGTGATCATAGTTGATCCAGTGTATGAATTCATTGTTATAAAGAGTTAAACTCTCAGGGTTTACTGTTTAAAATATATTTAAAATAACCACTCTGGGCCTCTGCTTTGGCCTACCTTTTTCTCATTTATTTTTGTCCGATTATACTCCTTGAAATCGTAGATATCAAGTAAAACAAACACGCTAGGGCACTTAAGCAGCAGTGACGTTCCCTGAATCTTCTGTCATAATTTCATTTAAGGCTTTGTATAAAGAGAATGAGAAATATTTCTTATTTATTCCTGAAAAGCAACTCGGGTGTACATTGGATGTGTTGCTCTCAAACCCTCCTGCGCTTATAGACAAAGCCAGCAGATCACCGATTCTTTATAATCAATTACCGAAAACATTGATCAAGATTCACAGACTAGCGTAATTTCGTCTCTCATCTTATCAAATTATTTAAACTCATATGCTGCAATGTTATTTAATGGCATTCTTTTGAAACTCTGCTAATATATATATATATATATATATATAGAGAGAGAGAGAGAGAGAGAGAGAGAGAGAGAGAGAGAGAGAGAGAGAGAGAGAGAGAGAGAGAGAGAGAGAGAGAGAGAGGTACAAAAACACAATTTATAATACAATAAAATAGGGGAAAGAAGAAATATACTGTATGCATAAATTATGCATATGAAATGATGCATAATGTTAGATGTAGAGGTGGTAGCAGCAAAAGTTTGACTGGCAATATGTACATTGCATAAGGTAAAGTGCAATTGTGCAGTGATGTTGACCTGCAACAGGTTGTTATAGAGGTGATGTTGTAGATGTATAATAATGATAATATAATAATATGATAATACAAGGTGTAATATATATTCAATGTATTTGTTTGTAAACTGTGAAATTAGATCCTATTGGACAAGCAGAAATTCCTTTTTGCAGTTTATTTATACAGAATTTCAAATGAGTAAGATTTTATTTGTTACTCCAATTATTGTTTGATAGTCAAATTATGAAAGCATTTCACAATGGCATGATGATTTAAAGCTTATATGTCGATGTAATTGAAAGCTCATTTTAATGGATTTATATGTGGGATATTCCTTCTCCATCCATGACGGCATCTGAAGCAAGGTTCACACATCCTCCATGAGCAGAGCGTTTTTGTTTCGGCTCCCATATTAACAGATGACACTGTTTACACTGCAAGCATGAGTCACGAGGTGATGCTTCCCAGATGTTCCAGACGCTGAGCTCAGCAGCTTTGGATGCAGTACAACACTAAAATAATCAGGAGATTATTGAAAAGACACAAAAGCAAATCAAAAGTATTCAAACCGAACCTACAATACACTACAATTTATATGTCCGCATGAAAGTAAACTGAATAAAATAACATAATAAAGGAAAGAATGAATAAACTGCCAGACACTTTGCCATTCTGTGTATATAGAATACATTCTGTGTATATCTGCCAGTATAAGTCTGTGCTGACTAACTGGCCCCCATCTTCACACAGATCTTCAATAGATCACTGAAGCAGTGTGATGTTTCCTGCTGCTTCAAACTCTCCACCATCATTCCGGTCCCCAAAACCCCCAAATCACAGAACCTAATGACTACAGACCTGTCACTCTCGTGTCTGTGGTCATGAAGTCATTTGAGAGACTGGTTTTGGCCTACCTGAAGGACAACACTGGACCTCTGCTGGACCCTCCTCAGTTTGCTTACGGAGCAAACAGGTTTGTGGACAATGCTGTCAATATGGGACTGCATTTTATCCTGCAACACCTTGACAGACCTGGGTCTTATGCAAGGATCCTATTTGTGGACTTCAGTTCAGCCTTCAATACCATCATGCCTGATCTTCTCTCGACCAAACTGACACAGATCTCCGTGCTCACCCCAATCTGTCGATGGATCACAGCTTTCTGACTGATAGGCAGCAGCTAGTGAGACTGGGGAAACTCGCATCTGGGACCCTCACTATTAGCACTGCTCCTCAGGGATGTGTTCTCTCTCCACTGATCTTCATCTTGTACACGAATGACTGCACAGCAAAAGTCCCCACTGTCAAGCTCCTGAAGTTTGCAGATGACAACGCAGTCATCGGCCTCTTCCGCTATGGTGACGAGTCTGCATACAGATGGAAAGTTGATCAGCTGACTGTCTGGTGCAGGCCACAACTTTGAGCTGAACATGCTCAAAACAGTGGAGATGATAGTGGACTTCAGGAGAAACTGTGCATACTCGTACATTTCACATACCTTACCACTTGCACATGTACATACGCCATTCTGTTATGTGTCTTATTATTTGTATGTACATTTATACTCCTACCTTGTTTTATATTCTGTCACACTGTAATGTTCTGTGTGCACTTATTTCTCCTATCACAAAAAAAGAAAATCCTTGTGTACATGAGAACACTTGACAATAAATCTCATTCTGATTCTGATTCTGATATAGGTGGACAGTATAGACACTACATTATCCAATCACAATCAAGTATGCTGATAAGATGAAGTGCACGTGACTGCCTGCTGTTGTCCTTGAAGCAGCAATAACCTCAGCTTATTATGACCTTCTTAAAGAAACAATTTGGCGTAGGACCCCACAGATAACTTTATTTCTTGCACAGAGGCTCTTGTAACGGCAGGACACAGGAGCAGAAGAAGACCCAACTGCAGTTTAACTATACTTGTGAACATGAACATGAACTTGACAATAAACTAAACTAGAGATAAACTTGAAACTTGTCAATGAACTTGAAAAATAAACTAAGCTAGACATAAACTTGAAATTTGACTTGACTATAATCCTGTCATTACATGATTAGAACTCAGCTACAATAAACAATACTCAACACTGGACAATGGCAACATGAGTGCTTACATACATGGACATGGGAAAACATAAGCCAATGAAAAAACAAAACTCTAAACAAGACAATGAGCATTAACCAATTACAAAAAAGAACCAATAACAAGACTTAGCACCAATGAAAACAAGACACATAAACATGGAGGGGCATCACATGACCAGGAAACGGGAACAAAACTTTTCAAAATAAAAGACCAGAAAAAAAAAAAACATGACCAAAAACACATCTAGACATGACTGCTCTGCTGTTTCTTGCGGAAGAGATGTGGCAAATATGAACGTCCAACGGAATCACCCCACTCATGGAGGATGTGAACTAGGGATGGGCAGATTATTTCCGATACTGATGTTGTATCAAAAATATTGATCCTCACACAAAAAATATCAATTCTAAAAAAAAAATTAAACTAGGGATATTATTATTTGGTTACCATAAACATTAACAATAATAATAAGCTTCAAAGTGAAATAAAAAAGATTAGGAAATATTAGCAAATGTTGGGAACTATTTCTTCTGCTCATCTTAACTTGCATGCTGAAAAACACAAGCAGACAAGAGCTTACGCCGTCACAAGGCTCATTCAAACAAGAGGGATCAGTGCCTTGTAGAGGTCATGATAGAAAATCTGAGAAACAGCTTCTGGAGTAAATTCACACTGAAATAACAATATATCTAAAGGTAACATTTCTTATAATGAGTTTGTGGGTAATTGTTGGTAATAAATAATTCAATAAAATAGTTAACCATGGTTTTACTAAAGTAATATTGTAGTAGTAATGGTTACCATGGTTAAACTATTTCTGTAGTGAAACCATTGTTCATTTTTGTAAGGATAAACAAAACAGAAGTTTAGGCTCAAAAAAAAAAAAAAAAAAAAGATGAATTATGATTAAACATATCATTTAAAATTGTGCAAAAAAAGAAAAAAACGTGGAAAAGAAAAGAAGTGTGAAGCAGGTGTTTGTGTCAAAGTCTGTTCCCCCTATGTATCCCCTTTGTCGAAGTCTGTTCCCCCTATGTATCCCCTTTGTCGAAGTCTGTTCCCCCTATGTATCCCCTTTGTCAAAGTCTGTTCCCCCTATGTATCCCCTTTGTCGAAGTCTGTTCCCCCTATGTTCCCCCTATGTTTCCTCTTAGCTTAGTACCAAAGTCTGTTCCCCCTATGTTTCCTCTTAGGGTAGTGTCGAAATCTGTTCCCCCTATGTTTCCACTTAGGTTAGTGCCAAAGTCTGTTCCCCCTATGTTTCCACTTAGGTTAGTGCCGAAGTCTGTTCCCCATTTGTCGAAGTCTGTTCCCCCTTTGTCAAAGTCTTTTCCCCCTATATTTCCACTTAGGTTAGTGCCGAAGTCTGTTCCCCCTATATTTCCACTTAGGTTAGTGCTGAAGTATGTTTCCCCTTTGTCAAAGACTTTTCCCCCTATATTTTCACTTAGGTTAGTGCCAAAGTCTGTTCCCCCTATATTTCCACTTAGGTTAGTGCCGAAGTCTGTTCCCCCTATATTTCCACTTAGGTTAGTGCTGAAGTATGTTTCCCCTTTGTCAAAGACTTTTCCCCCTATATTTTCACTTAGGTTAGTGCCAAAGTCTGTTCCCCCTATGTTTCCCCATTGTCTAAATCTGTTCCCCCTATATTTCCCCTTAGGTTAGTGCTGAAGTCTGTTCCCCCTATGTTTCCCATTTGTCAAAGTCTGTTCCCCTATGTTTCCCCTTAGGTTAGTGTTGGTCTATTCCCCCTATATTTCCCCTTAGGTTAGTGCTGAAGAGTGTTCCCCCTATGTTTCCCATTTGTCAAAGTCTGTTCCCTCTATGTTTCCCCTTAGGTTAGTGTTGAAGTCTATTCCCACTATGTTTCCTCTTAGGTTAGTGCTGAAGAGTGTTCCCCCTATGTTTCCCATTTGTCAAAGGCTGTTCCCCCTATGTTTCCCCTTAGGTTAGTGCCAAAGTCTGTTCCCCCTATGTTTCCCCATTGTCTAAATCTGTTCCCCATATATTTCCCCTTAGGTTAGTGCTGAAGTCTGTTCCCCCTATGTTTCCCATTTGTCAAAGTCTGTTCCCCCTATGTTTCCCCTTAGGTTAGTGCCAAAGTCTGTTCCCCCTATGTTTCCCCATTGTCTAAATCTGTTCCCCCTATATTTCCCCTTAGGTTAGTGCTGAAGTCTGTTCCCCCTATGTTTCCCATTTGTCAAAGTCTGTTCCCCCTATGTTTCCCCTTAGGTTAGTGCCAAAGTCTGTTCCCCCTATGTTTCCCCATTGTCTAAATCTGTTCCCCCTATATTTCCCCTTAGGTTAGTGCTGAAGTCTGTTCCCCCTATGTTTCCCATTTGTCAAAGTCTGTTCCCCCTATATTTCCACTTAGGTTAGTGCCAAAGTCTGTTCCCCCTATGTTTCCCCATTGTCTAAATCTGTTCCCCCTATATTTCCCCTTAGGTTAGTGCTGAAGTCTGTTCCCCCTATGTTTCCCATTTGTCAAAGTCTGTTCACCCTATGTTTCCCCTTAGGTTAGTGTTGGTCTATTCCCCCTATATTTCCCCTTAGGTTAGTGCCAAAGTCTGTTCCCCCTATGTTTCCCATTTGTCAAAGTCTGTTCCCTCTATGTTTCCCCTTAGGTTAGTGTTGAAGTCTGTTCCCCCTATGTTTCCTCTTAGGTTAGTGCTGAAGTCTGTTCCCCCTATGTTTCCTCTTAGGTTAGTGCTGAAATCTGTTCCCCCTATGTTTCCTCTTAGGTTAGTGCTGAAGTCTGTTCCCCCTATGTTTCCCATTTGTCAAAGTCTGTTCCTCCTATGTTTCCACTTAGGTTAGTGCCAAAGTCTGTTCCCCATTTGTCGAAGTCTGTTCCCCCTTTGTCAAAGTCTTTTCCCCCTATATTTCCACTTAGGTTAGTGCCGAAGTCTGTTCCCCCTATATTTCCACTTAGGTTAGTGCTGAAGTATGTTTCCCCTTTGTCAAAGTCTTTTCCCCCTATATTTTCACTTAGGTTAGTGCCAAAGTCTGTTCCCCCTATGTTTCCCCTTAGGTTAGTGCTGAAGTCTGTTCCCCCTATGTTTCCCCTTAGGTTAGTGTTGGTCTATTCCCCCTATATTTCCCCTTAGGTTAGTGCTGAAGAGTGTCCCCCCTATGTTTCCCATTTGTCAAAGTCTGTTCCTCCTATGTTTCCACTTAGGTTAATGTTGAAGTCTATTCCCCCTATGTTTCCTCTTAGGTTAGTGCTGAAGTCTGTTTCCCCCTATGTTTCCCATTTGTCAAAGTCTGTTCCCCCTATGTTTCCCCTTAGGTTAGTGTTGAAGTCTATTCCCACTATGTTTCCTCTTAGGTTAGTGCTGAAGAGTGTTCCCCCTATGTTTCCCATTTGTCAAAGTCTGTTCCCCCTATGTTTCCCCTTAGGTTAGTGTTGGTCTATTCCCCCTATATTTCCCCTTAGGTTAGTGCTGAAGAGTGTCCCCCCTATGTTTCCCATTTGTCAAAGTCTGTTCCTCCTATGTTTCCACTTAGGTTAATGTTGAAGTCTATTCCCCCTATGTTTCCTCTTAGGTTAGTGCTGAAGTCTGTTTCCCCCTATGTTTCCCATTTGTCAAAGTCTGTTCCCCCTATGTTTCCCCTTAGGTTAGTGTTGAAGTCTATTCCCACTATGTTTCCTCTTAGGTTAGTGCTGAAGAGAGTTCCCCCTATGTTTCCCATTTGTCAAAATCTGTTCCCCCTATGTTTCCACTTAGGTTAGTGTTGAAGTCTATTCCCACTATGTTTCCCCTTAGGTTAGTGCTGAAGAGTGTTCCCCCTATGTTTCCCATTTGTCAAAGTCTGTTCCCGCTATGTTTCCCATTTGTCAAAATCTGTTCCCCCTATGTTTCCACTTAGGTTAGTGCTGAAGTCTATTCCCACTATGTTTCCTCTTAGGTTAGTGCTGAAGAGTGTTCCCCCTATGTTTCCCATTTGTCAAAGTCTGTTCCCTCTATGTTTCCCCTTAGGTTAGTGTTGAAGTCTATTCCCACTATGTTTCCTCTTAGGTTAGTGCTGAAGAGTGTTCCCCCTATGTTTCCCATTTGTCAAAGTCTGTTCCCTCTATGTTTCAGCTTAGGTTAGTGTTGAAGTCTATTCCCACTATGTTTCCTCTTAGGTTAATGCTGAAGAGTGTTCCCTCTATGTATCCCATTTGTCAAAATCTGTTCCCCCTATGTTTCCCCTTAGGTTAGTGTTGAAGTCTATTCCCACTATGTTTCCTCTTAGGTTAGTGCTGAAGAGTGTTCCCATTATGTTTCCCATTTGTCAAAATCTGTTCCCACTATGTTTCCCCTTAGGTTAGTGTTGAAGTCTATTCCCACTATGTTTCCTCTTAGGTTAATGCTGAAGAGTGTTCCCCCTATGTTTCCCATTTGTCAAAGTCTGTTCCCTCTATGTATCCCATTTGTCAAAATCTGTTCCCCCTATGTTTCCCCTTAGGTTAGTGTTGAAGTCTATTCCCCCTATGTTTCCCCATTGTCTAAATCTGTTCTCCCTATATTTCCACTTAGGTTAGTGCTGAAGTCTGTTCCCCCTATGTTTCCCCTTTGTCAAAGTCTGTTCCCCCTATGTTTCCACTAAGGTTACTGATCTGCTTTTCTGACATGTGTCCCAGTACTTCTGCCATTTTTTTACAACATGCTTGTTGAATCAGACACTTTCCTTCTAACTTACTTAAATTGACTGTCAAGTTAATATTATCCAATTTAAGTGCTTCTTTAGCCATTTTTATCATTTCTTTATCCATTTGGCTTTTTCATTTCCTTGTACACCAACGTGTGCTGGAACCCACAAAAAGTGTACTAAAATTCCCATATGCCTTTGTCTATGTAACAAACATTATTTCTATCAATATATCACTTCGACATGACTGGAAATTTTCACCGCTTGAAAATGATACAATTGAGCCAAATTAAAACTTGCATTTCAGAGTCTGTCATCACTTCCTCAACCCAACTAAGTGCCATCTGAATGACGACTAACTCTGCAGTGTACACTGAGGTTGCATCAGTTAATCTCTCTCTGTTTCCACTTTTAAATTTTGGGACATAAAATGCTGCACCTGATCACCATGTATTAGGGTTTTTTGATCCATCTGTATATTCTGTAGTAAATGCATAATGGGCAGTATTATGTTATAGATTTAATATCCCTTCCACTCTCTCCTTCCATGTGAATCCTGATCCATTTGAATGTTTTATTTCCCAACTTTCTTCTAATACTTTCCTTGCTAGATGTTCCTTATTGTGGCTCTTTAGATTTATCCAATATACCATAGATAGTTTTTGATGCCGAAATTTAAAGGCATTTCTGACAACTCCACCTGCATTGCTGCTACTGGTGTTGTTTTAGCAGGTCCTAAAATCCATCTTAATTCTCTAGCTTGTATAACATCCAGTTTCTAGAGCAATGATTGGGATGCAGACTCATACACTGTACATCCATAGTCTACGCAGTGAAGAAGTGCATAGTATATTCCCATCAGTGACTGTTTGTCTGCACCCCAATCCTGTCCTGCTACACACCTCATTAAGTACTCTGTTACACTTCTATTTTATATATTCTATATTAATCTTCCATGTCATTTTACAGTCCATCCATAATCCTAAATATTTGAACTTTGTCACTCTTTCCAGTAGTTGTCTATACATACAGTAAGTAACTGTATATTTGATCCTATCATTTTCCTGGTGAAGAACTGACAATAAGATTTGGATACAGAACATTTGAAACCCCATTCCAATGATCATCGTTCAACATTCCCTATTGCTTTTTAATTTTTTGAGTAACAACTCTATTTCACAATACTCCATTATCTGCATATAATGCTGTGTTGATGTCTGGATTAACTTCTTCAAATATATAATTAATCATAACATTAAATAACTGATAACACTTGTTTCATATAATTATGATATCAAAAACTCCCTGTCAAGCTATCTAACTTTCAACAACAAGTTCTTTTGGCATGGACTCTCATTTACAAGCATAACTTTTCTCCTCATCGGTGTTACATATGGAACAATAGGAACATTTTATTTAAGAATAAATCTTTGTTCAATAATCACTGGTTCAGCAATGGAATATTTCGTGTTAGACAGCTCTTTAATAATGAAGGTCTGTGTTTTAGGTATACAGAATTTCTTTCAGAATATAATATACCAGTAACTCCTAAAAGTTTGCTACAGTTATGGATGCTATTCCATCAGGCATACACATGATTTTCAAAAAGAATACTCTCTCTTTAGTTTCATTACCCCCTCCTGAACCTGAAAACACACCTATTGGTGAGATATGTTTCACAGAAAAAAAAAGAAAGTAAAGTAAGAGCTCATTGTCTCTGCCCCTGTAATCTCATATTGGAATTAACTCTTTGATCATTTAAATTGGAAAAATATATGGTCCATGCAACAAATGTTTTTTCCTCACAAACAAAGTAAAAGAAATATATTTTAAATTAATTAATAATATTAACCCTGTCAAACATTTCTTAAAGAAAAAATTCCAATCTGATTTTGACACTAATTGCTCTTTTTGTCAGAATGACACTGAAACTCCTCTTCATGTGTTTTAGTCGTGCAATAATTCTCTGCAACTTTGGAAAGATGTTAGTTTGTTTATCTCAAGCAATATCTTTTTTAATTAATCCCAAAACTGTTATTTTTGTATTTGTTGAAGCGGAACTAAATGCCTGCTTTATAATAAATCAAATAATTTTCCTATGTAGTTTTTATATTCATAAATGTATGTTTTCGAATTGTAAGCCTATTTTTTGGGGGTATTCTTACAAGATATAAAACAGTATTTGATTACAATTTCATCTTCTCTCAAAAAAACAAAAACAAAAAACAAACAAAAAAAAAAACAGGTACATTTTGCATGGCCATGGGGCAGTGGTGGCTCAGCGGTTAAGGCTCTGGATTACTGACCAGAAGGTTGGGGGTTCAAGCCCCAGCACTGCCAAGACACCACTGTGTGGCCCTTGAGCAAGGCCCTTGATCCTATCTGCTCCAGGGGCGCCGAATCATGGCTGACCCTGCACTCTGACCCCAGCATAGCTGGGATATGTGAAAAATAAAGAATTTCACTGTATATATGCAGAAATGTATGTATAATGTGTGACAATTGGGCAATTAAATTAAATCAATTAAATTAAATTAAATGGCCTACAAACTTTTTACTTGAACTAATGTGTAATTTTCTTTTAATTTAAGTAATGCCCTCTTTCTTTCTCTTTTTTCTTTTTTTTCTTTCTCGTTTATTATTTTAGTTACTGTCTAGTTTTATTTCTGTTTTGAGCTATGGTGTTGGTAAAGTGTTTTCTTTAACTATTTTTATATTGCTGTTATTCTAAATACTTATTGTTGTGTACTAATTGTGTTGTACCACACTGTAAAATTAATGTTCAAATATAGCATTTATATCTCTATCTATCTATCTATCTATCTATCTATCTATCTATATATATATATATAGCTTTGGTCCTGAATACTTCTTCTTTTCAAAAATCAATCAATCACGTTGCGTCATGTTTTAAGCTGCAGATATTTGACCAACAGGCCTAGACCATCCCTGTACCCGGAAACTCTTACAGCTCGTCTTACTTGTGTTTGCAGGAACTACAGTCAAGCGTCGTAATATGGGGTCTTTTTTCCTCAATGATGATGTTGAATTTTTGGTTAATAATATTGTGATTTTGGCCAATTACATTATACATAAATCTAGATTTTTTTAAGAATCCTCCCATCCTCATGCATTTCCAGAAGGAATTAGCGATCTTCCTTAAAATCCT